>PJEM01018028.1:0-20004 GCA_004023845.1 Helogale parvula
AAAAGTGGGTGTTTTGGGGGGGACTCCCTGTCATGGCCTTCACATGGATTCAGCTGTAGGCATTCATCTCAAGAGTAAGTTTGAAATATCGGGAATTTCCGAACTCAGTTAGGGTGGGGCTTGTACCCCAGCCTCTCCTGGGTGTGGGATCACCAACACCAAGACACAGACCTTGGGCTACTGCGGTGAGCTCAAGCTGCGTGACCCCTGGAGTTTTTGTGATGAACAATTCTCAACCACAGAGCAGTCTAAAAGCCTTTGGAATGAATCCCAAACACACAAAGGCATGAGCAGGTTTTCCGTTTCTGGAATGTACTATGTAATGAAATTTGAATCAGTTTGGGTCACACGTAGGCTTGCATTTAAGGCTTTCCCTGTTTGTGGAGCTAGGTGTCATGAAAGAAGTCTGGGAAATTAATAAGACAGGTGCATATATAAGACCGAGGAAATAATAAATGTGGGAGAAGACGCAAATCTCCCCTTCAAAAAACCCCAACAATTGTTGGAGACGCTCTGTAGCAAAGGAGACAGAGGCTAACTTCCCTGCACAACGACTTCCTTCCAAAGGGGACAGGATGGAAATGGGAGAGGCGAAGTCTGACAGAAGCGACCTTGGCCATGTGCTCAAGGTCAACATCAATAGTGATGAGTCGGGCCGAGGGCATGAGCCCTGCTGGCCCGAGGGCATGGGACCTGCTGGCCCGAGGGCATGGACCCTGCTGGCCCAAGGGCCTCTCTGTGACTGCTGCTGAGAACACCCTTGGTCGGGGGAGTCCCTGGCGACTCCTCTCCCGCACCACAGCCCATCGAGGACCCAGCAAGCACAGGGTCTGGGGGCCTGCATGGCTAGGACACCTGACCATCCTGTCAGTCCGGGTCCTACATTTCCGCTTTCTCTCAGGACCTTACAACTACTCACCATCTCCTCCAACCCCCCCCCCCGGCCCCCCCCCGGGCTATTGGTCCAGGGCTCCAGGCTGCCTAGCACACCCTTCCAGCCCCTTCCCTCCTGTGAGCTCACATCTCCAGGGAGAGTCAGTCCCTCCCA
This sequence comes from Helogale parvula, assembly GCA_004023845.1. Taxonomy (NCBI): domain Eukaryota; kingdom Metazoa; phylum Chordata; class Mammalia; order Carnivora; family Herpestidae; genus Helogale; species Helogale parvula. The sequence goes on from PJEM01018028.1 coordinate 1,049, forward strand.
GAAGAGGGCGGGGGCGGGGGTGGGGGGTCCTTAAAGGCTGTGGAGAGGAGGGGAAATCTGAAGGGGACCTGCTGGGGACTGAGGTCATTCCCCAGGAGTAAGTGGCGAGCCCGGCTCTCACCTCAAGATGGGCGGCGGGGGAGTGGCAGTCTCTCCAAGGGCTCCAGCCAATGTCCGCGTCACACGTGCACTACCAGAGGTGCAGGCCCAGCAGAGAAGGGGCTGCCCCGGCAGTGACCATCCTGCCACCCCAGCTGCCCATTAGAGGTGTGGGATCTGAGCGGGATTCAGGATGCAAAGTGGGCACGGCCTCCTGGAGCCACCATGGAAAGGACAGGTTGCAGGGGCGTGAGCCCGCCCAGGACAAACTGGAGCCACCAGCCAGAGGATGGGCGAGGCCTGTCAGGGGTGTTGCGGTGGGCCAGGAAGCCTCCCAAGTATGCACAGACGTGGACATCAGCTCAAGATCCACGGTGAACGTGGGCCAGGCCGGAGGGCCCGACGCCAGCCTGCCACAGCGGAAGCCAAACAGCACCCACCACCCCCCTCGCGGAAACATCCACTTTCTAATTTTCAGAACCTGTGACCATGCACCCTTACCTGGCAAAAGGGACTTTGCAGATGTGATTAAGGATCTTGAAATGGGGAGAGAGCCCTGGCCTCTCCCGGGGAGCCCGATGCCATCACAGGCCCTTCTAAGAGGGAGACAGGCAAGCCAGGCACGGGGACACCGTGGTAGGAGAGGGGGGTGGGGGGGGGGGCGGGGACACAAGCCGCTGCGTTACTGGCCTGAAGATGGAGGAAGGATTCCTGGAAGCCCGAAAAGGCAGAGGAGAAATTCTCCTCCCGAACCTCCTGCGAGAACACAGACCTGCGGACACCTCCATTTCAGACGTGTGACCTCCTGAACGGGAAGAGAGTAAGCTACTACCGTCTCAAGCCGCTGACGGTGGCGCAGTCTGCTCCCGCAGCAGTGGGGCCCTGGCAAACGCTTCAAGTAGAGGCAGAGACTCTTGGCCCGCCTCCCTCCCTCAGCGGGGGGCCTGCAGGGATCAGAAACAGGGTTGCCAGATGTAGCAAGCCAAGACACAAGCTGCCCAGTTAAATTTGAATGGCAGATCAACAGTAACGTTTTTAGTAGAGTCCCAAATGTTGCAAGGGAGGGACCCACACAAAAAAGAAATTATTGAAGGATCATCTGAGATACACGTGTTACTGGGCCTCCCGGGTTTATCTGGCAACCGTGGCCAACGGTAGCAGCTGTGAGGGAAGAAGGGGGCAAGGCAGACCAACACCGCACCCCCCTGAGGTCCCCAGCAGGCTCTAGAAGGGAGAGGAGAAGATTTAATGTTAAATCAAGGTCCCAGTCTTATCAGCTGGGACTGGGCATTTTTCATTGATCAGTTGAGACCCCTAGGAATCTAAAAGTGACCTGAGACTTAATTTCCCAAGAATGGAGAGAAAAAAGTCATGGGGAAGTTCGGGACGTTTCCCCCAGGGTCGAGAGGGTGGCTCGCTCCCTCTAGCACCACTGAGCAGGTTCGAGGGGCAGCAGGAAATAAAGATGATGTCATGATTGCACCTGCCAGGCTGTCTTGGACCAGTGACATTGGGATAGAAAGCTCAATCTCTAGCTCAAGGTCAAGGGGCAAACAGAAACAGCCACGATGAAGACTCCTGTATTTGCTTTGCGTCTTCTCTGCCCCAGCCCCCTCCCCGCCACCCCTGCAGGTTTAAGAGTCGCTGCAGGGCAGGAAACAGGCTTTTTCATTTTCCAAACCCAGACCTGTCACAGCGAATGTGGCCATGTGCCCACAAGGTGGCGCTCACGATCACGGCAAGACACTGTGCTACGGTTTGTGTTTTTTTCAGGGACACCTGGCTGGCTCAGTCAGTGAAGCACATGACTCTTGATCTCCAGCTCCTAAGTTTGAGCCTCATGTTGGGTGTAGAGATTAGTTAAAAATAAAATCTTTAGGGGCGCCTGGGTGGCTCAGTCGGTTAAGCCTCCGACTTCGGCTCAGGTCAGATCTCACATTCGTGGGTTCAAATCCCGCGTCAGACTCTGTGCTGACAGCTCAGAGCCTGGAGCCTGCTTCAGATTCTGTGTCTCCCTCTCTCTCTCTGACCCTCCCCCTCTCATGCTCTGTCTCTCTCTGTACCAAAAATAAAATAAAACATTAAAAAAAATTTTTTTTTAATCTTTAGGGGCCCCTGGGTGGCTCAGTCGGTTGGTCCGCAGGCTCTTGATCTCAGCTCAGGTCTTAATATCTGGGTGATGAGTTCAAGCCCCATTTTGGCCTCCATACTAGGCATGGAGCCTGCTTTAAAAAAAAAAAAACTAACATAAAATCTTTACTAAAATAAAAACTCCAGATGAAGGTTAGCTTTACAAGATTGTTGAAAGTGTAATATGCGAGGCGCCTGGGTGGCCCAGCTGGTTAAGCATCTAACTCTTGATCTCTGCTCCAGTCATGATCTCACAGTTCGTGAGTTCGAGGCTGACAGTGCAGGACCTGCACGGGATTCTGTGTCTCCCTTTCTCTAACCCTCCCCCACAAACGCACGTGTGCACTCGCTCGCTCTCAAAATAAATAAACTGTCCTGTGTTCCCTCATCCCGGGATCCCTATGATGAACATCTTACATTAGTATGGTGCATTTGTCACCATTAGTGAACCAATGCTGACCCCTCGTTACATTTAGCTCCAGGCTGGGACAGTTTCTCTGTCTCTCCTCAGTGTCTACGGCCCGGACAGCATGAGGTGTGCTGGTCAGGTGCTCTGCAGGCTCCCCTCTGCTGGGATCCGTCTGATGCCCTTCTCGTGACTCGCCTAGGGTCGTGGGGCTCGGGGGTGAAGATTTCAGACGTAGAGCACCTGCTCATCTATCCTGTCAAGGACAGAAGCCATCCCTGAGACGTGTCTCTGTTGGGGTTGACCTTGGTCACCTGGCCAAGGTCAGGTCCATCTGCTTTCTCCATCATACAGTCTCTCTGCTTCCCCTTTCCATACTGTGCTCTTTGAATCACGTGTTTCTCAAAGGTTTGGTCATGTGACAATCACTGAGGGCTCTAGTCTCTTCCTGCCTCTCCAATTATCCGAGTGAAACTTCAATGGGGTGCCTGGGGAGCTCAGTTGGCTAAGGATCCGACTTTGGCTCAGGGCATGATCTCCCGGGTCCTGGGTTCGAGCCCCGCATGGGGCTCTGTGCTGACAGCTTGGAGCCTAGAGCCTGCTTCGGATTCTGTGTCTCCCTCTCTCTCTCTGCCTCTGCCCGGCTCGTGCTCTCTCTCTTTCTCAAAAATAAAAATGAACATTAAAAAAAAAAAACCACTTCATCAGTATCCTCAAGGTGTCATAGGCAGGAGAGGGGAGCCAGAGACCAGCAGTGTGAGAAGGGCCGAGGGGCACCGGGACCCCACCCTGTCCTTGCCGACGTCCTTGTGATGGTCAGCGAGGTCCCACCAAGTCAGCCAGGTCACACCTGTCACCTGCTTCAAAGCCTTTCAGTGACCTCCACCCTCCCAGGCAGACCCCACGACTCCCCACAGCCTGGGCCCGGCCATCTCTCCCGGCACACATGCCGTCCTGCTCTGGGTGACACGGGGACACACACATGGCCTCCTCACAGTCTTTGGTGACCTCCGCCGAGTTACTTAGTCCTGGGTTTACAGCCGCCTCTTCTCACCGCGATGAAGCTGTGTTTCTGCTTTTGTGGCACCCGGGTCCCTTCCTTCCTCTCAAACCATTAAAGGTGTCAAAACCTCCTCGTTGCCAAAATCCTGGGTGCACACGCCAGAGCGAGGCATCTCTGCAGCTGAGCTGAGCAAAGCCCGTATCTCGGCGACTCACCTGTGCCCCCGCAGGGACTGCCTTGTATGGTGAAAAGCGTCCCCGCCGGAGTGCGGCCGGCCCAGAAAGGAAGTCCTCAGTTTCACAAGAGGCGTTGCACGAGTCTCTGCAGAAGGTTTGGCCTCCAAGCCCCCAGCCAGCTCACACTACCTTCCCCAAAGGGACGGTGTATCCATGGCAACCAGGAATTAGGTGTCAAAGATACTTCCTGTCCAGCAGCTGAAACAAGAGTGGGGGAGGGGGCGAACCAGAGGACGCTGCCTTTTGGGATCTCAAATACGGCAACGGTAGTGAATGTTGCTGCCCGTGACCTTGGCGTCCCACTGCACCCTCCCAACAACCCAGGAGGGTGAGTACCAACCATACTTCGCCCCACTTTCCAGACAAGGCAAACTGAGGCTCAGAGGATGGGAGTAACTCAGACAAGTACCTGATCACCAAACCCTGGTGAGTGGGGGACAGAGAGGCCCCCAGGAACCCACCCCCCAGGAACAAACAGCCACGCCCAGTGCGGTGGGGCACAAGCCAGGGAGGGGGGGCTGCTCCAGTGTGCGGTGCTCGAGAATCACACCAGACTGCAGAGCCGGGGCTGCATTTTTTCTGAGTTTTAAAATGGTTTGAGAAAACAGTTTTAATTGTAAGACAACTCAGCAAGTTGAGTTTGGAAGTGGAGGTTCACAGAGTGTCTCAACGACAGGACAAAGAGGTCCCAGCACCCTTCCCTCAGCTGTGTCCTGGGGACACCTTCCGTAATTCCGGTGCAGGGTCACGGGGGAGGCGGACAGGAAGCGTGTGGCAGCCACGTCCCTTCGTCCCGCGTGAGGACGCGCTCAGCTCCGTGCAGCCAAGATGCAGCAAAGTCCCTGACCACGTCCCCTCCCCTCACGCCGCCTCTCAGACACTCAAAGTAGAGGTGACTTGTTGAAATAAAATCTTGGCTCTATCAGGTTAAATGGATTCTAAAATGACAGGTGCCTGTTTCTTTTCATGGTCTAGAATGCGGCTACTAGAAGCCTGGGGAGAAACACTTCCGGTGTGACAAGCAGCATCCTGTTTCCAGGGCACAGCGCAGGGTTCAGTCCCCAGGTGGCCGCGTGGGACAGGTCCCTTGACCTCCCCAGGCCTGGCTTCTCTGGAGGAGACTGGTCCCTGGTCCCTTCGGGGAAGTGCATCACTCACTCACTCCGCCATTTCCTGAGCACCTGCTGAGTGCCGGGGGCACCGTGCTCAGGGCTGGGGACACGGAAGAAAGGCCTGCCGCTCAGAACCGCTCAGAAACGTGAAGTGTCCCCGCCCCCCGAGTGCGTGAACAGGCCTGGCGGGGACCCCAGAATGCCACCCCACCCCTGACCCCTCCCTGGGCCCACCCGCAGACAAACGGGAGGTGGGGCCGGTGGGGCAAGAATCAAGCACCAGCTCGGAGAAGGCGCTGATGTGCGAAGATACCCAGTCAGAGCACTCGGGAGCACCACACCCGCTCCTGAGCGCCCCCAGCTCCCCCCACCCATCCACCTGTCCTTCTGTCTGTCCTTCTATCCAACCCAAAGCCACTTAGCCCCCACGGCCCCTGGGACCCCCTGGAAAGATTTATTATGAAAACCCTTTAACATAAGGAGGAGCAGAATAAAACTCTCCTCTCCCCCACCGCCTAGATTTAACAATTGTTAACATTTTGCCCTGTTTCCCATGGCACATAGTGTTCAAAAGGAAACCAGAGTCCTGACAGTCAGCCCTAAATAGGTCCAAACGCATCTCTTTGTGAAACAGGACACTTTCTACCCAACCACAGTGCCATTAACAAAAATCCTTAATATCATCTGATCCTTCATCTCGGGACTCGGGTTGGAAATGCAGGCTCTGGGGTCTTGCCCCAGACCCACTGAATCAGAGCCCACATCCTAAGAAGGTCCCCAAGTAATCTGGGTACACATTACAGTCTGGGCAACAAGCTTTACACCCCGTCTGCTTTTTTTTTAATTAATTTATTTTTTAATTTATTTATTTTTGGGACATAGAGAGACAGAGCATGAGTGGAGGAGGGGCAGAGAGAGAGGGAGACAGAATCCGAAGTAGCTCCAGGCTCCAAGCTGTCAGCACAGAGCCCGATGTGGGGCTTGAATTCACAAACCATGAGATCATGACCTAGAGCCGAAATTGGACGCTGAACTGGCGGAGCCGCCCAGGCGCCCCCTGTTTTGGGCTGATTTCCATCCCTCCCAATTCATATGCTGAAGCTGTAACCCCAGGACTCAGAACGTGGCCTTATGTGGAAATAGGGTCGTTGCAGATGTAATTAGTTCAGATGAGGTCATTCCGGAGCAGGGTGGGCCCCTAATCCAGGGGGACTGCTGTGTTTTTAAAATCTGGACACAGACAGACACCCACGGGAGGACAATGCGAGGAGACGGGAAGAGGCGGCGTCCACAGGCCGAGGGCGCCTGGGACAGACCCTCACGGCCTCAGAAGGACCAGCCCTGCCGAGGGCCGCCATGATTTTGAACCCCAGGCCTCCAGAGCTGAGAGGGTACGCTTGTGACATGTAAGCCAGCAGCCCAGGGTCCTTCGCCACCGCGGCCCTGGGACGTCATGCATCACCCATACTCTAAACCTGACCTGCAGGGTTTTTAAACTACCCAAGGCTGAGCCCATGCTGGAAGGTTCTAATAGCATGGGTCTGGGTGTGGGGAATCTCAGCCGCAGCCTGTTCCCCTTTCCCAGTGAGCCACGAAAAAGCAGGGCGGGGAGCCCCACCAGCTGCAGGGTGCTGTGTGAGGAAGGGCTCGGAGCTTATCAGGGAGAGAAACCCCCCATATTGGGGGAGGGCCCTCGGCACTGGGGTCTCCGATGTGCGGTCCTGCACCCACAGCATCCCCATCACCGGGAGCTTGTGAGAAACGCAGAGGCTGGTCCCTGACGCAGATGTCCCGAATCCAGAGGCTGTGGCTGGAGGCCCAACAACTACATTTTAAGGAATCCTCCCCCGCCATTCGGATGCAGGCCCAAGTCTGAGAACCAGAGCCTTAAAGACGCATGGGCCGGGGCGCCTGGGGGGCTCAGTCGGTTCAGCGTCCGACTTCGGCTCAGGTCATGATCTCTCAACTCACGAGTTCGTGCCTGTGTCAGTGCTGACAGCTCAGAGCCTGGCGCCGCTTCGGATTCTGTGTCTCCCCCCCTCTCTGCTTCTCCCCTGATCACGCTCTCTCTCTCTGTCTCTCGATGTTTAAAAAACATTTTTTTTTTAAAAAAAAAAGGAGCATCTGCTCTCTGTTGGGGGGGAGCAGCAAAATCTCACATCAATAGCCGCAAACGAGGCGTCTCCTTCCCAGGCCTCCACACTAGCATCTGCATCCAGCTATGAGGTTCCCTTTGTTAACTTGTGCGTAGAAACATTAACGCACCAACACAGTAACCATTTCAAACAGTCAGAGAGAGAGAGAGGAGATAACAGAAGGGAAACCCTGCCCCCGCCCCCCAAGGCAGCCACAACCAGAGGCTTCTCTCGGCTTTTCCTGGAGCTAGTCTGTGAATCCACACCGAGCACACCTCCACCCCTTAAACACACACCCCGGGAGCCAACCTCACACCCTGTCTCTCTCCTCCGTGTAACTCTACACCCCGGAGCTCACACACCCTCTATTTTTGTAACGCGCTGCCGTCTGAGAATAGCTCACTGAGCCAGTCCCTCAGGGGCGAGCCTCGCCTGCTCTCCGTCTTTCGCTTTTATGCACAACCCTGGATTTAACAGTCTTGTATGTTTTTCTACAAATAGCCCGGTGTCGAGCTTCCAGACTTGTGGATTTCACGAGCCATTTAAAACGTCAAGGGGCTGATACAAAGCGAAAAGGACGTTTAAACAGGATGATGCTACCGTTACTTCTATTGCATCACGTAACTCATTTTCACCCCCGAGTCCTGGAAAGATGATTCTTAAAGAGCAATAAATGGCGGGTATTGTTTTGTAGGACAAACTGCAAACCTGGGATGACTTTACCCTGCAGGGTCCCCCACACGATTCTCTGAGGTAAGAACGGGGTCGGAGGCATAGCCGGGCGCCCACTCCCCACCCCCAGTTCCAAGAGCCCCCCACCGGCCCCCCCATGGGCGTGCTTTTCTAAAGAGGGGTGCTGCCAGGTCTCCCCCATTCTGTTTTCAAGGACACGACCTGCTGCCGATGCAGAGGGAGCCCTCTCCATGCTCATTAGCCAGGACAACGGGATTGCTGGAGACAGTAATTCTAAGCAGGTGCCTAATGGGATTAAGAGGCCACCGGACAGCTGTTTGGTTTTCAAAGAAATCTGTTAGCAGGTGCGTGTCGACCCAGCCCTGCTAAACGCCACTCTGGTGATAATGCCAGAAATTCGATTGCGATTTCGTGGTCTCTGGTATCCAGGTGCTCAAGCGGCTGGAAGGCAGAACAGGGCTCACCTGCGGTCCAGCCCTTCCCCACCCCCACCCCGCCCCCGGGGACCCCTGGTCTTTCATCCCTTTGTGTAACTGCAGGTGGACCCAGCAGCTGGCTCCTACCCCTGCGGATCTGCGGGCAAGTGTTGGCATCACGGAGCCAGAAGCTGCGTTTTTCCCGGGTGATTCATGGACACATTCACGTTCAAGAAGCACTGGCCTAAAGACAGCTTTGCCAATGCCCACTAAGACCCGGTGAGGGGGCACAGTCAGCATGAACTGGGGGGCAGGGGGTGTGGTCAGGCGGCTGGCCGGGATCTGGTTCTGCAGGGTCTGTTTGCAGGACACTGAGGAGGATGCGTCTTCCTTCTGAGCCTCAGTCTTCCCATCTGTAAAATGGGGTGAGAATGCAAGCTCCCCCCCAGGAGTTGTTCTGAGGATTAAATAGTGACTGTAAGGCCTTCTATCCCAGGACCTGGCGCAGAATAAGTGCTCAAAAGATGTGGCTACATTTTTCCTTGGCCCAGGAAGGAAGGGACCCAGATCCCTCAGAGGCCACTGTCTTTCCGGCTCTCTGACCGTCCCAGAAACCCATGCGGTCCTACATACTTTAAATTCCATGGTCATGGGATGCCGGGGTGGCTCAGTCGGTTGGACATCCGACTCTAGATCTCAGCTCAGGTCATGGGCTCTTGGTTCGTGGGTTTGAGCCCCGCATCGGGCTCTGTGCTGACAGTGCTGGGCTGCTTGGGATTCTCTCTCCTTCTCTCTCTCTGCCCCTCCCCTGCTCTCACTCTCTCTCAAAAATAAATAAACACTTAAGAAAACCTTAAAATAAATTCCGTGGCTGTAAGACTGTCCTAAGGAGGTGGTAAAACAGGTGGATTCCAGGGAGTGGGCCCAGAAAGTCTGCATCTGTGAAAAGGGGGTGCCTTGCGCCTTCCTCTTCACTCGGCATTCAGGAATCGCTCAGACATACACCATTCCACGGCCTCCGTGCTCCGAGCGGGGTCCGCGGACCCGCCGCATCTCTGCGAGCCCATTGGCAAGGCAGGATCTCAGGCCCTGCCCGGACTGGTGACCCGGGACCTGCATTTTAACAACATTCCCAGGAGACCCCGGATCTCCCCAGGCTGACCCTCGCCTAGGGTTTGCTGCAGACAAAATACCGGTGATTGGCGCTCAGACTTGCCACCTCCCAGCCCTCTGCCTGCCCCGCCCCTTCTCAGAAGACAGGCGTTAGTGATGGGTCCCCCGTGTGGTCCCCGCACTGAGGGAGCTGTGCTGACAGCCGGAGCCTGGAGCCTGCTTCGGATTCTGTGTCTCCCTCCCTCTCTGCCCCTCCCCCACCCCAAAGAATAAAATTTTTTTAAAAATGTAGGTGGTGGCAGAGTTGTTTCCCTGTCGGCCCTGGGGGTGCATCCCTTCCGGGCTGCTGGTGGCTCCCCATGGTCCTCGGTGCCACGTCACCTGCCTCTGCCACTATTGTCCCACGGCCTGGTCCGTGTCTGTGGCTTCACTTCTATCTCCCCTAAGGACATGGTCATTAGATTCAGGGCTTGTCCTGATCCAGATTGAGAGCCTTCATTACACCTGCAAAACCTCCATTTCCAAATAAGGTCAGCCCCCCTCCCCCCGCCCACGCACAGGCCCCGGGCGACTCTTCTTCTGGGGGGTGGGGGGGAGGGCACCATTGGAGCCACCTCAGCTCTGCCTGCAGCCCGCTGCTCTCTGAGTTTATGCCTGTTCGCGTCTCCTCTCCTCTGGGACAAAGAGAGGCCGGGTCCTCTGGGATCTCCGTCCTCCAAGAGCTGGCGGGGGGCTGGGCTCACCCCCACCATGTGGCGCACAGCCCTGACCTACACCCACCGGGACACTGAGGGCCAGAGAGAGGCAGCCAGGTGGGTGTCAGGCTCGGCCCCACCCAGCAGCCTGCTAATTTCATGGCACAAACTGGGGCACCAACATCCAGGGGAGGCTGACAGGGACCCACCAGACCCAAATAAAACTCATAGAATCCACTGTTCATCTGGCCGTACTTGGGGAAACACCTAACACCCAACGCTAACGGATCAGGAGTGAGTGCCCTGCGAATGAGTGTCTGGTCCTCCATGGTCACGTGCTTGGGGTCCTCTGAGCTGGGACACACGCTCGGACCAGCGTGGGGGGTTTATACAATCCTGGATGCCCAGGCCCCGTCTACACCACCTGAGTCAGCGGCTCTGGGAGACGAGGCTTGGGCGTCGGGGGTTCCTATGGGCAGTAGCGTTGAGAACCGCGGGCGCGTAACCGGAAGCCATCTGGGGCTTCGAGGGAGGATGCGGGCAGCGAGGCACCGGGGGCATCTTTAAGGATCCCCCGGCTGAGGTGGCGGCCACACGGCCACGGCGTTCCTGCGTCCATCCCCTGGGGCCCCTGCAGCCCTCCTCACCTCCTGCAGTGACCTGTGCCTGAGAACCCTCCCCCAGGGGGCTGCCCTGCTCTGGGTTTGTGGGGGGATTGGGGTGCGCGGGCCGTGACATTCCTGATCCCAGACAACAGAGCCAGGCAGGGATGCTGGGGGGGGGGTGGTCCCCACACCATCTCCACTCCCCACGGGGCTCCCCGCGGCTTGACCAGGAATTCCTCCTTGCGCCCCGCAGCCTGAACCCCCTCCAACTCCCCCTTTCTTGGGGGTCAGCCCCACCCGGCCCGCAGGAGGTTCCCCACCTGCTCCTCCCTCTCCCGCGATCCATCTCGGGCATCGACTCCCCAGGGACCTGAGTTCAAGTGGACGCATCGGGTGGGTGTGTCCCCACGAACAGGAATAGGATTCCGGAGACACAGAGGCCACAGCGTGACCGGTGTCCCCTCCGCGCTCATCTCCGTCCCAGGGTCCCACCCCTGCCCCACCTGCCCTGCCCTGAGCTCTGCTCTCCTCTCCCCTGCACTCTGTTACCATGTCTTCGTAAACATAACCCACCTCCCTGATCAGAACTATAACCATCAGTGGACAGAGAAGGACAGGCATACTTTTTTTTTTTCAGTTTTAAGGAATCTCTACACCTGACATGGGGCTCGAACTCACAACCCTGAGATCAAGAGTTGCGTGTTCCTTGAACTGAGCCAGCCGGGCGGCCCCAGCACACTTTCTGGTTACGGTGTTTTCCCCTGTTCCGTGGATGCCAACTTACTCGTTAGGATCCTTCCCTCAGTGACTCACTTTCTGTGTGACTACCCAGTGTCCCTTACTGGTAGGGAAAAATGAGCGGCCTGGGGACTGCTGACCATCTGCCCAGAGACACCGCAGGCAGGTGCTGGTCAGCAGATGGCCCCAGGCCGCACCCACGCGTGCGGGAGCTCTGCCCTAGAGGCGCCCCCGTCCGTGATTAGTCCTGACCCCCACTCCCAGTTTTCCAGGCCATCCCAGTCTTCCGGGCCTTCCTCGGGAATGAGCGAGAGCAGCATGCAGCAGCCCACGCCCCCAGCAGCCAGTGCAGAGAAGCCCCACACAGGCCGCAGGGGTGCGGCGGGGTGGGCATTCCCGCCCCTCCTGCTCCTCCCCAGCCTCCTTCCTCCCCTCCTGCAGCCACACGGCCCCCATGGGCCTGTTTCCATCGTGGTTCAGCCACGCCGGCCAAGCTAAGAGCGAAAGCAGATTCCATGCAAATGTCCCTTCGAAAGCACAGGTGCCCTCCCCCAGCCCTGCCTGAGCGGCCGCTGCACCCCAGCTGGGGACTCGGGCTCGGCAGAGTCACGTGACGCCCCGGAGCGGGGACAGCGGGCCAAGCCCTCCAGCACCGACCCATAAGATGGAGGACAGGCAGAGCCCACGGCCGTGACCTTTGAGGCTGTGCTATTAGTGACTCTAAGGGCTGTCCAGCGGTGGCATGTGCCAAGCTTGGAGAAACACGGTGCCCACTCGGTTTCGTTGGCTGCATAAACCTTAGATTAAGTGGTTAGAAAGAGGCTCATACGCGGCCACTGCTGTCCGGCCAGCACTGCTTTGAATGCTCCCAGCCGTCCTGCACGGAAGGACCACACTGATTTCACAGACATCAGAATCGGTGCTCAGAGAGTCTAGTAACTGACACAGAATCACCCAGCGAGGAAGGGCAGGGCCGAGGCTGGAGCGTGGGTGTCCCAGTTCTTAGCACAGCACACCGCTCGGCCGGTTACCCAGGAACCAATTAAAAGAATTTTTTAAGGGCGCCTGGGTGGCTCAGTCGGTTAAGCGTTCGACTTCAGCTCAGGTCATGATCTCACGGTTCGTGGGTTCAAACCCCGCATCAGGCCCTGTGCTGACAGCTCAGAGCCTGGAGCCTGTCTTCGGATTCTGTGTCTCCCTCTCTCTCTGTCCCTCCCCTGCTTGTGCCTTCTCTCTTCCTCTCTCAAAAATAAATAAACATTAACAAACTTTAAAAAAGAAGAACTTTCCACCCAAGGTCTGTTCTTTGAGTAAACATGGATGTTGTTATTTGAAAATGTAATACCAAGCAGGCGAATCACACTCGCTGTGCGCCACGCCACGTGCTGAGCCCTCCGCCTGCATGGAACCATTTAATTATCCCTCATTGCCATGAGAGGTAGGTTCTTGCTCCCGAGGAAACGGAGGCGGAGAAAGCTGAACTGCTTAAAATCACACGAGAATGTCTGAGCTGGGATTTGCTCCTGGAATCTGTGAACTTACCCACTGCCCTTTGCTGCAAAGAAAAGAAAGGACGCAGGAAGAAAGGAGGCGGCGGCTCAGCTTACGAACAGGACACAGACTCAGAATTTAAGGACAGAGATGCCCGTAGCCTGCGGCATCAGATGCTCCCTGCAATGCGGGCACCGTTAAGCCGAGACGGCACAGCCTCTGGGTAAAGAGAAAGGGCGTAGAGCAGACCCACTATCTGTGTGCCCGGCCACTTTTCTGACTGGCTCAGTTTCCCCATCTGTAAAATGGGGTGATCACACCTACCTCCTATTCTAGGCATTAAGGAAAGCTCTCAAATTAGCATCTGGCTTGGGGGCTCACTCGGTTGAGCATCCGACTTTGGCTCAGGTCACGATCTCACGGTTTGTGGGTTTGAGCCCTGTGTCGGGCTCTGTGCTGACAGCTTGGAGCCTGGAGCCTGCTTGAGATTCTGTGTCTCCCTCTCTCTCTGCCCCTCCCCTGCTCCTGCTCTGTCTCTCTAAAAAATAAATACATTAAAAAAAAAAAAAAAGCGCCTGGCTTCTCAGTGCCCAGCAGAGGTTAGCTGCCACCACTCCCGCCTCGCGGGGTCTGGACGCTGGCGTGAATCTGCAGGGATCACGCAGCCCCCACCGCAGGATCAGCCCAGGCCGACTTTGCGACGACTACGTGTGGATCACGGCGGCTTAGGATTTCTGACTGTGACTGTTTTCAAGGTCGTAACGGGGTTGCCACTCAGGGTGGTCTCTCTCATTTCAACACCAAAGCCCTGGGCGTGGGTTCTGTGAGATGGAGAGCGAGGTTTCCTCCGGGAACCTGTTTCCTCCTCTGTAAAATGGGCGCAGGAAGCGTTGCCTCGGTTCCTGTCCTCCAGAGCGCGGTCCCGGACCAGCAGCACCACGTGGGCTGAGATCCGCTGGACACGCAGACCCTCCAGCCCCGGCCAGGGAATTTGTGGCCACGTCCAATTTTGAGAAGTCCTGCCCTGCCTCACAGAGTCTTGTTTGGAATAAATAAACTGTGAAGCTCATGTCCATTATTGACTTAGAGGTTAGCTCCTTTCCCTTGACCTTCTTTTCTGCCCAAAGGAAGGTAGAAAGTCCCCCTGGTCCGTAACCCACAGTCACGGCGAACCCGGGCGGAGGAGCGCGGTCAGGACGGGGTCTGCGCTTCACATGCGCGGTCTCTCGTCCTCCAGGGCCCCTCTGGGCTGGAGGCGATTGTCCCGTGTTACAGACGAGGAAACAGACGCTCAGAGAGGTCCGGTGACTTGCCCACGTTCGCCGAGGCTGAGGCAGGCTGGGGGACAGTCTGACGCCACCGCCCTTGCTCTGAGCCCGCCCCCTGTGGGACCCCAGCTTTGGTGCGCTCCCTGCGTCCTGCGTCCCAGGCAGACACCTGCAGGCTGGGGGACCAGGCCCCGCCCCCTTCCCCTGGAAGTCTGGACAGACACGCCCTCCAAGCAAGACAGGCCAGAACAGAAACAAAGAAACACTAAAATGTTACCAACTTGCAAATTTATGGGCAGCTGAGGAATGCCAGACTTGCAGAGTTTGTAGCAAGGTATCCTTTTGCCCACTCTGCTGAAATCAAGTCACTATCATCCTCTCATTCCCACGTGTAAGGATGGCATTCGTGGGGACAGTGAATGTGGACACGGTGACCCTTCTGGAAGAGAGAGGTCAGATGCTCCCGGATTCCTGAGAGGGATTCCCCAGAGGCGCCCGAGGACCTTGGTAGCATCTCTGTACTTGGGAGTCCTGATTTCTTTTTTTTTTTTTATGTTTGTTTATTTTTGAGAGAGAAGGAGACAGAGCAAGAGCAGGGGAGGGACAGAGAGAGAGGGAGATACAGAATCCCCAGCAGGCTCCAGGCTGCGGGTGCAGAGGCCGATGCGGGGCTCAAACCCATGAAACTGGGAGATCATGAGCTGAAATCAAGAGTCAGCTGCCTAACCAGCGGATGCCCTTGGCACACTAGGAGTTCTGATTTCCTGTTTGGCACAAGCTCCCTCCCGGGGACACCCTCGCTGCTTCCTGCCTGCAGGAGAGAGGCTGGGAGGGCTCTCCCCATCTCACCCCTGGGAGGGATGCAGGAGCCCAGGGCCAGGAGCAGGAAGGAAGTCCCCCGGGAGAGCGGCCCTGCGGACCCTGTACCCCTGTACCGAGAACGTGATCTCACCGGTGAAGGTATCACGGTGGCCTGCTCCTGCCAGTGTTTTAACACGTATTTAATTGTTCCTTATTAAGGAACTATAAACACCTTCCAGACACAAACAGCAAGAAATGACACACACACATGTGTCGGGGATTGCCAAGACCAGGCCACATCCAGAGACGCACCAGAAGGACTCTTAGTTTCACACGTGGTTGATTCGTGGCTGACATCTATTTATAACGACGGGGTCAGCACTCGGCCAGATCCCGAGGAAAGACCCGCGGGTGGAGGGTTTCCGACTGACTGCTTGTGTCCCCTCAAAAGGAGGCCCCAAGGCCCAGTGTGACGGCTTTTGGAGATGGGGCCCTTGGGGACTTCGGCGGGACGCGCACCTATGAACGCCCCATGGAGAATGAGAACAGGGCTGGGTTGACCCCACGGTTTCCTAAACATGACAGTGGACACCAAAGGGCAGGCGCGCAGACGCCTGGCTGATGGGGCCCCTTGGCCGCACTGCGCTGAGAGAAGGTTCTGTTTGCTCTGATCTGGTCCCGACCCAACTTCCTCCTGGTCAGGCGTGGACAGAGGTCCCCTTTGGGGCTCTTGAGCTGCCCTGCTCTGCCCTGGAGCGCTCCGCCCTGGACCTGGGCTCTGTCTACACTCGCCCTAGTAACCCGGAATTTACAGGAGTTTGCTCTCATTTCTCATGAACCGCCTCCCACCCCCGGGATCCCTCCCCCAGACATCTGCCCTGGGGACACCTTTTCTCTCAGGTGTTCGTCTTGGACTTTTTCTGTCCTCTACAGTTCCTCCGTCAGTGGCCGTCCCCCTGGAATGAAGTTCTAGGAGGATCTGAAGGCCCTTTCCTTTGAGGGGAGACCCCCTTTCCAGCCAGCTCTGTCTTGCTCAGGTCCCTTTGGTTGCAGGTGACGTGAATGCAGTGCCGGGTCCATGAGCGCGGAACCAGGCCATCATAGGGCCCGGCTCTGCTTGGAATTATTTGTTTGTTTTTTAACAGTTATTCATTTTTGAGAGACAGAACATGAGTGGGTGAGGGGCGGAGAGAGAGGGAGACACAGAATCCGAAGCAGGCTCCAGGCTCTGAGCTGTGAGCACACAGCTCGAGGTGAGGCTTGAACCCACAGACCGTGAGATCTTGACCTGAGTCAGACGCTTAACCCACTGAGCCCCCAGGCGCCCCTTCTGCTTGGAATTCTTAAAAATGTTTGAACGGGAGGCTTTGCTGTTTCCTTTCGCAGCGGGATCCACACGCTGCGCAGCTGGTCCTGCGTATAAGCCGTCAGGAAATTCGAATCATTGACACAGGAGGAGTGTTGGAATGACAGGGCGGGCGTCTCCGAGAGCCCAAAGGCAAGGACGCTCTGGGGGGGGGGGCGGGGCCTCAGGGCTGCCAGCAGGGCCCGGAAACCCAGGAGACGCCCACAGGGCCCCTCCCTGGTCCTCCAGGAGATGCCGGATGCTGGCCTCACCCAAGAGCACACGTCCCGTGTCCCAGGATCCGTTTCACGGGACAGAGACGCTGCCTGACCCTGCCTGGGCGAGGCCTCCAGGCGTGGCCCAGCCACCAGCAGCCAAGGGCTCGGGCCCCCAGGGCCGACGCGCTTTCCCGAGGAAGAGGAAGCCTCCATCAGCAGTTGGCAGAAAACAAGTCTCTCTGGAAGCTTGCTGTAAAACACATTCCACACCCGCATGCGCGGCCGAACCGTGTGCTGCCCGCTGTCCCCTGGGCCGCCCTTCCGGGAGCGAGGTCCTCCGAGCGCATCCGCTGATCGATGAGCTGACCTCTGGCCTTCGGTCCATTTCCAGCTGAGCTGTCGATTCGGGGAACATCCTACGGCTTCTGGCCAATTTCTTTCTCGTCTTGTTTAGAAACACACCAGCGACGAGGAGCAGCCCTGGACAGGCAGCCTGGAGGGCGACCGCACGATGGCCTGGACGCGGCTGGTTTGCACGGAAGCCGCCGGCGTGTGTTCCCGAAGACCAAGCGTCCACGTCCCTTTGGCGTCCGAGCCTCGAGGGCTGGTTGGGAAGCAGGCTCCGGAGGACACTCGGCGTCTGTGTGGGGCAGACGGCGGCCGCTCCAGAGGAAGTTGATTAGACTCTGGGAGATAAATCTTCGGCTTCCTTCCTCTCGGAGACCGTTCTGGGCAGAGCGCTCCCCGCGGGCCCTGCCGGGACAAAGGCCCTCTGTCCAGCGGGGCGCCTCCTCCCGCCCCTCCCCTGCACCATGAGCCGTGACCTCCTGAGCATTTCATAAAGCTTTCCAGGCTCTGAGACGGCCACTCCCTGGCCTGGGGCCGCTTGCTGCAGGGGACCGTGGGCCTCTCTAGAGTGCTGTCCCCACCACTGCCCCCTCTCTAGCCCCCGGGGGCCTGCTGACCCCACCCCACCCCCCAGCCGTAAATACAGCCAGGCCTCTGCTGATGCCGCTCTGGCTGTCATCCAGGCCCCAGGAGGCTTCCCCTGGATGATGGCCCCAAGGGGACCCTGACCTGCAGGAAGGCCCCGTGCTTCCCCAAGGGGACAATCAGCGCGGGCTTTAGGGACAGACACAGCGGCCTTCCGATCTGCCCAGCACCCACTTCCCAGCTGCCACTGGGGTAGGGGGACTTCCAAGCTCCTTGTCTCCTTGTCTGCTGGCAGGGGGAAGGGGGGATGGTGACAATAAGGCTGAGTTCACAGGGGTGGTGAGAGGCCCGACGCGGTCACGTGTGTGCAGCGCTTGGCAGAGGGCCGGGGCCACAGCGAACGCGGCAGAAACCCCGGCCGGCAGCGGCGAGAACATGGGGCTGTGCGCCTCCTGGTCCAAAGGGCAGGAAAAACCTTTCTCCTTTCTTCTGGCCACCCTCCCCACCCCCCACCCCCGCCCCCTGCCTGTCAAAGTGCTGGTTTTATGATTTAATGACACACTCCCTTGGACACAGGATGCTCTCAGACAAGTGGGTAGAGAGCCGCAGTGGCCACTGGGGACAGCAAGGGAGCCGGAGGCTGTGGGGGGTTCCGGGAGGCAGGGAGGTGGCGGCGGGAGGCACCAGCAAGCCCCCCACGCCTGCTCCCCGTCCCCTCGTCCCTCACTTACAAAACACAAATGCAGGGGCGCCTGGGTGGCTCAGCCAGATCAGTGTCCAACTTCGGCTCAGGCCATGATCTCGTGGTTTGTGGGTTCGAGCCCCACATCAGGCTCCACGCTGACAGTTCAGGGGAGTCTGCTTGGAATTCTCTCTCCCTCTCCTTTGCATGCGCATTCTCTCTGTCTTTCTCAAAAATGGATAAATAGGGGCGCCTGGGTGGCTCATTCCGTTAAGCGCCCGACTTCGGCTCAGATCATGTTCTTGCAGTTCGTGGGTTTGAGCCCCGTGTTGGGCTCTGTGCTGACAGCTCAGAACCTAGAGCCTGCTTTGGATTCTGTGTCTCCCTCTGTCTCTGCCCCTCTCCCCCACCCTCTCTCTCTCTCAAAGTTAAATAAACATTTAAAAATATTTTTAAAGGACAAATTAACTTTAAAGAAGCAGAGTAAAAAACCACAAATGCGCAGATAACATTCAGACTGTCGAGACAGCTACCACAGAGAATTAAATCCCAAGCCCCGCCCCCCAGCAGGGGACCCTGAGCGACCTCACTGCCCGGAAGCCCAGGAGACCAGCCCTGACCCTAGCTGCTCTTTCGATGTATCCGTCACCCTGATTCTCAGATTCGAGAACGCCATTCGTCAGATAAACGGTCGCTAACCATTGGAGAATATCTCCTAAGGCCGGACGTAGACTCGCAGCGGCCATTCTCCCCCTCGGAACACACCCTGTGCATGTAAGAACGTGTATGGAATGTTCTGAGCAGCCCTGCTCACACTGGCAAGGACCCAGGTGCCCA
>PJEM01018029.1:0-19987 GCA_004023845.1 Helogale parvula
GAGGGTGTCATGCTAAGCGAAATAAGTCAGGCAGAGAAGGATAGATACCATATGTCTGCATTCATAGGTCTAACAGGACAGACCTGGCAGGGGACCATGGGGAGAGGAAGGGGGAAAGAGAGCAGGGATGAGTGAGGGACACAGATCAAGGGAGACTACTGAATACTGGAGACGAACCATGGACTGAAGGGGGAGGGGGAGGGGGTGATGGTCATGGTGGGGGGCACTTGGGGGGAGAAGCACTGGGTGTTATATGGAAACTAATTTGACAATAAACTATCATAAAAAAAAACCTTAATGTAAAGTTCTATCTTTTAAAGTTGATTTTTTAATTTTTAAAAATTTTTTATTATTTATTTATGAGAGAGACACACACAGCATGAGCAGGGTAGGGCCAGAGAAAGAGGGAGACACAGAATCCGAAGACAAGCTCCAGGCTCTGAGCCCCAGCACAGAGCCCTACGTGGGGCTCAAACCCACGAACCATGAGATCATAACCTGAGCCGAAGTCAGACGCTTAACTGACTGAGCCACCCAGGTGCCCATTAAAATTGATTTTTAAAAATCAGTAGTGCAATGGAAAAATGGACAATATCTGCATATTTGCTTCTGGGTGAGTTAGTTTATTTAGATATGTCTGTTTACCTTCTAGCCTAACTAGACATTTCTCTATGCTCATGTAAGTGTCCTGTGCCGGTGCACACCATTGCGTTTTTGATATCGAATTGAAACTGTTTGTCTTTCTCTGCTAGGCTATTAGTACTTTCTCCAGGTTGCTGTCTGTACCTGAGGCATCATTTAATTTGAATGGCTTAGCCTGGTGTCTGCTCTGTTACTGTAAGGAAAAGAGACGGATGAAAAAGATGAGAGGAAAAGAGAGAAATGGAAAAGACAAGATTATGATTAGAAGTTATTGATCATTTTTCTTTTTAACTTTAAATAGCTTTTTGAATAGAGCACAAAGGACCTCAAAATAGAAATTAAGTATGTGGAAGTGATATTTCTGATGTGCTCTTGTCTTCTTTCTTTCTTACTAATATATTTCTCTTCTCTATATTTCTTCTTACTACATATTTTTAGGCCCAATGCCTAAGTTACCATACAAATCAATGAGCTTCCTTACTCAATGATAGAAATGTACTTTTGATTTTGTTTAAATTACTTCAGTTTCTGGAAATAAATATATTTTTGCATTTAAATTCAAATTATTATTGACTTAGTGGTGCTTGCTTCACAAAAGAGATTGAAGTAGACCTTTTAAATGTCTGTCTTCCAATCTGTCCCGAATAAGATGATCTCTATTCCTGGAATTGAATCATATAACCACTGAGAACTCTCAGATACTTATCCACCACATTTAAAAAACATTATTTTTGTAACGTTCTTATTCTAAAAAGAGGAAATACCCCTTACATAGAGTTCAACATACTTTCCAGTAAAATTATGCTAAAAAATAAAGTGTGTAACATGTTTCAATTTGCTTGAATATGTAAAAGCTTTTCCAAAAATATGTTTTAAAAAACTTTCAAGAAATTATTAAAACTTTACATAAGCCTACTATTTCGATTTTTGCTTTTATTTTATCAAAGCTTTATTTTAAGGCTGTCCTTTAAAATATTCTTTAAAATTTTAACTAGTTCCCTAGAGTGGCCTTGGAACATGAATTATTTTATAGAAGTATATAATTAATTTCATTTCAAATTATTAAAAAGATATTATTTATTTAATATTAGATATCACATGTATATATATACAATATACATCTAAATACTGCATAGCAATTATTTCCTTTACTTTTTTCATTTGAAAGAATATCCAGCATACTTACTTAGGATGTCAGTATATTTATATATATGTTTATCCCCCATAGTGGCACAATGGATCGTTCTTTTACCCTATACATCTTTAAAAATTTATTGTTCCTAGGGAATATTTGACTTGAGTTATATAAATATAAGTTATAATGTATGTAAAAGAAGTTCAAGCAAGAAGTTTAATTTAAATAAGATGATTTTTTTTCATATTCAAAGAGTAAAATTATTACTATTCTATGGTAATATGAGTTTTGGATTAAGTTAACTTATTTAAGCAGTTGAAAAAATGTACATAATCTCTGATTTTTCTACTTCTACTTTATGTTTGAAGACCTCACTTTTCAGAGGTGACCAGGTAAAAACTAATACATGTTACTTGTAAAAATTTATAGTGATAGAAAAGAGTATCAACCAAAAAGCAAATATCATCTTCTTTATGCCCCTCCCCCAATTCTGTTTTTCCATTATAACCACTATGAATTATTTTTGTAGTTTTCTTTGGTCATATCTTCTTTAAAACTGAACTCTTTCTGTTCCTTAAGGTATAGATAAGAATTCTTGGAATTCTTAATTTTATAGCTTGGTTTAAAGACAAACTTTAAACTTTGGTATCGAAAATACAGAACATATGATCTTATGAGGTCCCCTTTCTCTGGACTTCTGTACCTCTACCTCTCTGAGTCTGCTTTTTCACATCATAATTTTTATTATTGTACATGTAGAACACATTGGAAGAGCTGGACTAATGAGAAACAGGATTTGACTAGTTGTTGGAAGGATTATTCTGGCTGATAGATTAAGAAGAGATTGAAGGGACAAAGGCAGAAACAAGGAGACCAGTGAGGAGATGATCACAGCATCCAGCTGAGATATAATAGTGTCAGCAGGCAGGTGCTAAGAACTACTCACACACTGGCTGTCTCCTAAAGTTAATCCAAAAAGATGCTGCTGGTGGCTTGGTTTGGAGTGTGTGAGAAAGACAAGGAAGCATAAGGGACGATTCCAAGGCCTTCGGTCTGAGCTACTGAAGGGTAAAAATTCATTTACTGGGATGGGGAAGACTGTAGAGGAAATAGGTTTGGGGAGAAATTAGGAGAGACGTGAAATTTGGTTTGTGATACATGAGATGTCAAATGTTCATTAGGTATTTATCATAATTTTCTATTGCTAAGATGCCAAATAAATATTTTAGTTATTTTCTCACTGCTGTCATAACAAATGACTACAGCCTTTTTGGTTAAAAACAACAAACATTTATTATCTCACAATTTTCATGGTGCTAAAGTCTAGGCACAATGTGACTTAACTGGTTCTTCCTTCCTGACCAAAATCAGTCAGCAGGCAGGGCTACGTTCTGGTTTGGAGTGTCTGAGGAATCATCTACTTACTAAGTACTACTTACTACTACTACTAAGTACTACTTACTACTACTACTAAGCTTATTTCACGTTGTTTGTAGAATTCAATTCCTTGCCATTGTGGGACTTAGGACTCCGTTTCCCTGCTGGCAGTGAGCTGAGGGCCAATCTTAGCCCCTAAAGCCCTCTCTGATGTTTGCCCATCATATCAGAACCAAAAATGGCACGTTATATCCTTCTCACACTGGAAGTCTCTCAGACTGCTCCTTCTGTTGCATCGCTACACACCCAGCCAGGGAAAGTGTTCTCTGCTTTTAAGGTCCCGTGTGGTCTGATTGGACCTATGTGGGTAACCCAGGACTTATCTTAGGATCCGTGATCTTAATTACAATTCAGAATCCCTGTTGCCATGTAATGTAGCATATTTGCAGAGTTGAAAGATAAAGCAGTTAACATATTTAGGGAAGAGGTTGTTCTGCCTCTCATTCCATACATACAAATATTTTTAGTAAGCAGTCGGACATATCATGTATAGTATCCCTGGGAAAGATCCAGAACAAACATTAAAAAAAAAAATAGTAGGTAAGAGCCATCAGCCTATAGATGGTACATTAAACCATTTTTAAAAAAGTGTGGAGGGTGTAAGTACAAAAGAGAAGAGATCTATGGAGGGAACATGGGATTACTCCAGTGCTGAGTAAGTTGGGAACCAGCAAGAAACTGGAAATGGGAAAATGTAGAATAGCCGGGGAAAGAAGCAGGTAAGAGAGTACAGGAGAAATGTTCCTCTCCTGATCGTTTCTCTATTATCCCTGAATTAGCAGAACACAGGCTAAAAGGAAGGACAAGATAGAAGGTGTTAGAAGTTAAGAGAGGAAAAGGGATAAAATAGACAATTTATATAGAGTGGAAGTATAAATAGATTTGGAAAATGTAGTTTAATTGCTTAAAATTAAGTCCATTGATGACTTTTAACCAAAGTTAATATATTATAATCCTTGCAATTTCTTTATATTTTCAACAGAGTGCATACATTTTTTGCTTTCCCTCCCCATATTTTAGCTTATTTATAGCTTGATAGTTCTCCCAGGGCTCCTTTGAAGTGTGATACAAAGTGTGTTCCTCCCAACTCCTTCCTTCCTTCAAGTTTTGCTCAAACGTCGAATTCTCAATTCCTGCCACATCCTTCCTTGATTTCTGCTCTAGTGTTCCTTTCTTATTTCTATAGGATCTAATTTCAGACATACTAATTTAATTATTATTGTATTTATTATTCATTGCCTGCCCATTGAACTCCGTGATAAAACTGTACAATGACAGAGATCTTTGGTCACTGATGTATCCAAAATTTCTTGAATATTGCTTGAAACATATGGGTACATATATGAGTACATTTATGTTGAAAGAAGAAACAAATTTTGAGTTGCCTATGAATCCTTTAATATGAGCTTGGATTATAGAACTTGGGTTTATATTTAGATACACAACACTGGAGTACATGAGAGTAGTTTTGATTTTTCTGTTTTTACAAGTCATCAATGCTTTGATATTGAAGCCATTTAAACTGATGCAAAAATATTAAATGTGGTAAATGAAATAAAGTCTGAGCACAGATGTGGAAAGTAAAATAAAGCCTAAGTATGATTTCAGAATTCTGGAGAGTATCAGTACATATATATGGGAGGTGGAAGAGAAACCTAGTGACATCACATCAGAGTTGTGCTTACCCTGCATGTTCTTCTATTTAAAAAGGATATTGAAATAGAAAAAAGTTCCAACAGAAGGCATGCAGGACAATGAGAAGTCTGGAAACAAGTTCAGTAAAATGTAGACATTAAGCCTTAATGAAATAAAAATACTCCAGTTTAAAATTTTAGGTAGAATTCTCATTCAGACCAATTGGTACTGATTCAGAGGATTCAGACAAGAAGTTAACGGAAGAATGAATGACTTTATAGAAATTGAAGAATGTCCAATTATGGAAGGGGTTCCAAATTCAGTGTCCACTATGCCTAGCTGATTGGATTAGTGACAAATTAGAAGCCAGATCAGGGTCTTTTCTGATTGGATGAGAGTTTACAGTAAGTAAATTCTAAGATCCTTGACACATTACCGTTTGACATCTTTGTAGCATAAATTTTAGCTTTCTGTAATCAATCAACATATTTTAATTTTAAATCAAAACAAAAAACAATGCCTTGAAACACTTCTTCATAAGTAAACTTTATTGTGTTCTTTATTTTGCTTCTTTATGCACATTTATTTTTATATTTGAATTTTTCATTAGATATTTTTAGCATAACATAAAAAACTGCATACTCTTACCTTTGTTAGAAATAGAATTATATAAATAAAACCTGAGTTTTGCTTTTACTCCATGAATTTGTAAAGTTAGAAATGTGCGTAAAATTCACTTCAGCACATTATTTTAAGTTGGGAAAATATTTCACTCTCCAATTATGCATGTAATTTTCATAAACTATCATCTCTTTCCAATAGCATCCATATAATTGTTATTAGCTATATTGATCATCATATTTACCGACTACTTTTGTCATTCTCTGACAGCCTCGTAGAAGAGGCACATGTTATTCAAATTCTGGCTTTTAAACCTCTATTTTGATAAGAATATCTTTGATAAGAATTCTAAAGCTCTTAAAATCAAGACAAAGTAAAATGTCACAGAAACCCCTGGCTGTGGTAATTGTGTCTTACCCTGCATTCTTACACCAGTTAGCCATGAAGTTAAAACTTGATCTTAAACCTCCCTTATGAAATTAAGGTAGAAAAAATTAATAGACTCTGCTTCTGGAAGTGTCAAATGCTAGCATTTGATTCTAAGGATTTTAAGATCTAATCTTTGCTCATAAAGTAAATTCACCAACATTTGAGACATTAACTTCTCCTAAGCACTGCGTGAGGAAAAGGTTAGTTTTAAAAAGTCTCAGTGACTTTCTCTTGAATAAAAAGCATATTTCTGTTATATCTCTTACAAGAGATACACTAGGTGCATTTTTTTTTCCTTTTTCTTTCTTTGCTTAAAAACATCAGCCGTAGAAAACTGAGTGATGAAGAATATCTGGGCATCTTTTTCTTTTTATCTCATTAACGAAACTTTTGAATCTTCATGTGCAGGCATTGTGGTGAGCACTGGGGTTCAAAGACGATTGCACAAGGAGTTGGCACTTCTGCAGGAAACCCACGGACTCCCACACCCTCCCTCCCCCTCATTCCATGTGCATTTACCAGTTGACAAACCTGCAGAGGAAGTTCAATCTACCTGCCCGAATCATGCTTAGTGTTCCAAAGTAGTCAAAATACAAAGTGCGGCGGGGAGGGGAAGAATTTTTTAAAAAGGGGGATGCAAGGGGTTAAAGTAGCATGGTAAGAGAAACCTGGCGTACAGACTCTGCAAAGCCCTAGGTCAGTTAAGTGCAGAGTAAAAACCCTCTGTGGACTTCAAGATGAAGTGCAAAGAGAAGATTACTGGCATGTTTACTTTTCTGTTGCAAGTTGCCTGAAATCATTTTAGAAAGAGGTAGAACACAAAGAATGGCATTATGCTATTGATAAGTTATATATATATTTATGTATAGATTTATGTATATATATAACATATATATATGTATATATATACAGCCAGCATATGTATACACAGTTCTCCATTGTAATATTTCATTTTCAGGATTACACTTAAAACATCAAATCCTGGTTGTCACTCATTTAAGAAATATCATTTTCATGGGGCTCAAACTATCTGTGACTCCTAAGTTCACAGAGTCATCTGAGCATTCAATATTGGTTATTGAATTAATACATCTTATTCATCTGGAATATTTTTTAATTCATTTTTTAAAGGATGTCATCCAATAGCAAGAACAGAAACAAAACATTTTTCATTTTATTGTTATGTAAGATGGTCTGTTTAAAACTATTGGATATTTAGTCTGTTGTAATGTCTGTTATGGTGAAGCAAATACACTGTGGTGGAATCATCAGTCGTAACCTTGCTTTTTAAATTAAATGAGGAAATATTGTTTAAAGTACAGACTAAGTTACGTTAAACATGTCATTCCATTCATTACAGGTTGGATATAAATTGGGTGGCTGTCGTTTGAAATACTTCTGATATATCTTTAGCTCTTCTCCGTTTTTCTTTCTAATATTGTGCATGTCTGGAGAGCTGGCAAAAGCCAATTGTGTAACCTGAGCGAGCTTAATGATGCCCTAGTACGCTTTCTCTATCTCTTATCTTCTGCATAGCTCTAGCCCCCTTCAGAGGCACAATTCAATAAGCACTGCTGTTTTGAAACAGTGCCATTTAATGAATTACTTAGGAACCCTTTCCTATTGCTTGTTTTATCTGTTTCTTTCTTAACCATTGCACTCCCATTGTGAGATAAAAGTGAAATATATTCGATAGCGACAACTGAAAGAAAAGCTCTGCCAAGTGGGTTCTGGATGTGCTCGCTGATACTTTTAGAAGGTTGGGATGGAAAGGCTGTAACCAGATCAAGAGTAAACACCACCTCGGTCACAGTTTTGCTGCTGCTGGCACTAAGATATTGATTCTCTACTCCATGTCTCTTTGATGTCACCTTAGAGCATTGATGTGGAAAAAATATATATCGACAGTCTGCCAGACATTTAATGCAAGGTGTTGCTCCAGGTGGCAAGGGTAGAAATGGAATTTTCTGGAGTTTTTTCTGTGATATTCTTCAATTACATATTTATGTCCATTGTGTTTTTTATTTTTTAAGTTTTTATTTAAGTTTCAGTTAGTTAACATAGAGTGTAATGTTAGTTTCAGGGATTTAATATAGTGATTCAACACTTCAATACAACACCTTTATTTTAGTGTCAGAAAGTAACATGTCCTCTGATGCTGTAAGATGGTTTTAGGTTAATATCCTTCAAACTCTGTGGGTTTAAGAATCTATAGAGATTCTGTAATCTGTGTAGAATTAACCCTTCACTAATAAGAAGTTTAATGCCTCAAAATCCCCAGGACTCTAAGGTTGGATGTTTTTCACTCTTTACTAAAAATCTGGGAGAAATTTTACTGCCATAAACATTCCAGTGTTCTTTAAGAGAAATTATAATGCATTTGACAGAAGCTTCTGAAAAGTTGGAGCACTTTTGCCTCTAATTCATCTTACGTGGGAGCCCAGTTCTGTTGAAATGCATTACAAATTTGGGTTGCTTTAGGTTAATGACATTATTTTAAATGCCTCCCTCATACACTCCATGGCCAAGCGCACACCTGTAATTTTATATTTCTCACAGGTATTTTGTCAAAAGATTATGAGAATTTATTTATGAACTATTTTTCCACAGATGGGTTAAATCTTCGTGATATGCCCTTACTTTCAGTATGCATTAACTCAAGGACATGTCACAAGCTTTGATAATCAAAATTGCTTTAGATGTCTTTTTGCAAAACAAAAGTTTTAGAATGCTGTCCTTTTATTGGAACTGCTACATACTTATGAGATTTACATTTTCTTTAGTAAACACATAAAATTATATTGAAGACTAAAAAATCTATAGAGAAGGTCATACAATATAAACAAAGTAGGATATTTTTATACAATTAATTGGCCTCCATCTTGTCCTGACTGGAATTTGCACCCTGATAAATACTGAGTTGCTCTTCTAGCCCAGACTCTGCTTTAAAGGATCCCTCTGAAGCAGCATAGCTTTTCACTTCCTGTCTGTTCTATGACACTTTCAGTTCAATTAAAATTCTGCCTTCTAGAGACATGCGCAAAAAATTGCATGACTTTCAGTTCTATATCACAACTGTTTGTCCAACATTCAGTCAGAGGCAATTTTCCTAAATTAGTGTTGGCTACATACTTTATATTTGTGACATTTTCCACTGAAGTGATTTAATATTTATGAATGTCTTCCTCTTTAAATAGAGATGCCATGGGGCACTAGGGTGGCTCAGTCGGTTAAGCGTCCAACTCAGTTCAGGTCATGATGTCAAGGTTCGTGAGTTTGAGCCCCACATCCAGCTCTGTGCTCACAGATCAGAGCCTGGAGCCTGCGTTAGATTCTGGTCTACCTCGCTCTTTACCCCTCCCCCATTCATGCTCTGTCTCTCAAAAATAAATAAATGTTGAAAATAAATAAATAAATAGAGATACATGAAGATATGCCTGAAGATGCTGAATTAGACTTGAATTGCCTCATGAGAGGAAAAAATTAAATCACCTATTGACAAAAGATAACTTGTGACACAACATTATAATAGAAATATATGAGTTTCAAACACTGGAGAGAAAATAAATGTCAAAATGAACTGCATTTTTTTAATCCCAAGAGGGATTATATCATAATACCATAGGAATTTAGTTTCTTATCTCAGGGCTGATATTAAGAAATTGAATAATTTGTTAGAAAGTAAAATTTTAGAGAAGTGTATTGGGCTCCATGGTCCTATGTACCAATAGATGAAGTACTGGAAATACTGTTTTTACCTATGCTTCTTTACTTTTTTTTTTAAATTAATGTTTATTTATTTTTGAGGTAGAGAGAGGCAGAGTGTGAGCGGGGAGGAAAGAGAGAGAGGGAGACACAGAATCTGAAGCAGGCTCCAGACTCTGGGCTGTCTGCACAGAGCCCAACATGGGGCTCGAACTCACGAACCACGAGATCATAAATTTATATCATAAGTAAATATATAATGATGAAGATAAAAGAGAAGAAAGAAGTGGAACACCTGGATAGCTCAGTCAGTTAAGCGTCTGACTTCAGCTCAGGTCATGATCTCGTGGTTTATGAGTTTAAGCCCTGCATCAGGCTCTGTATTGAGCCCACTTTGGATGTTGCGTCCCCCTCTCTCTGCCCTTCCCCTGCTTGCACTCTATCCCTCAAAAATAAATACACATTTTTTTAAAAAAGTAAAGTAAGAAAGAAGCTTAAATTCTGAAGTGAATTTGAAGATTTCCAAAACATAGGTTACAGACATATATATCTGTCTATTACAAACTAGAATTCACTGTAAGAAAAAATAGTTTCTTGCACACTGACATATAACAAATTATTTCTTCTGCATATAGTCGAAAAGAAATGGACAATGGCTGGCAACATTGATATAAGATTCATGAATATTGCTTCTTGATTTTGTCATAGGCCAATTTAATCAAATAGGTAAATTTCTTAAATTTAGTGATCTAAAATGTGAACATATATCAATATCCAAGAAGAAATGCTAATCTAAAATAAATTAATAACTCAATGTCTACTTCAAACATAGACATTATAAATATGAAGTCTAGATTTATAATTAAGGGATTTTATTTTATCTGGGTGAAAATATATATCAGAAAATAACACAAGTAACTTAAGATATGTCTAAAAATTACACACATTTTTGGAAAAAAAATCAAACTGATTAAATGACAAGCCAATTATGAAAGAATAACTTTTCTCCTTGTCTTTTTATTTAAATAGGTGATACCTAAATTTATAACCCAAAAAATGGTTGATGTCATATTATTCAGCTATTACTGATTCAAAACAATCCAATAGAGGGTTTGTGGACCCTCAAGGAAGACTAAATGTTAATGCTAATTTTCATTTAAACATTTTAAATATTCAATATATTAAGAGAGAAGCATTTTGTAGCAGATTAAAAACAACTGCAAGCAATAAGAAATTCTAAGCTTGAAACTTCACTCTCGTCTACTCTGTGACCTTTGAGTGACCTTTGATAAGGAAAAGGATAAGGATTATACTTGTAATATTAAATATATGCTGTGAATTTTTATAATTGTTTAATTGGTTGTACTGAAGTACTTGATAATTGATACTTTCTGAATTATATAAGCCTTAATAGTCAGTTCTATTAAAGTCATTTATATGCAATAACATTTACCCTTTTTAGGTACATCATTCTATGAGTTTTTGCAAATGCACACAGTCATATACCTATATTTATATCATCCCAGATAATTAACTCATCATGCCCTTGCCTCTAGATTCTGGGCACAACTAATTTATTTTCTGAATTTATAAGTTTGCCTTTTCCAGAATGTCATGCAAATGGAAACATGTAATACATAACCATTTGGGTCTGGAGTTTTTCATTTAGTTCCATATATTTGAGATATGGCCAACTTTTTACACTTTTCAGTAGTTTGTTTTCTTTTATTACTCAGTAGTATTGTATCACATGGATGTCCCACATCTGTATTTTTAGTAAACAAATACTGTTGCTTAAGAACATAGCATGATACTAGAAAGTTTATTTTCACATTGTATGTTTTAAGGCCTTTAGAAAATAGAAAACGGTATATGTCAACCCTCTAAAAACATAAACATCAGTACTTTTGTAGAAAAGCTGTATAGTAAATATAAAGGCCACAAGTTTTCTAATCAACATCAAAATTCTCTTTGAGTATGCTTACCTTTGAGTCCATCAGAAATGACTTTGGCTTGGCCACTGCCAGTGAAATAAGTAATTTAATTAGGGAGAAGCTGATTCAGCACAGATAACTCCAGGAAAGACTGTCCAAGACCTTTCTGTACCCTTGAAGGCATCATAAGTAAAATTTCTTGGCTCAGGCCTTTGTGTTTGTTTCCAGTACCGGTGCTCTTGACTCTTCTCTTTGGCATCCCGCCATGTTGCAGACTTGTTAAAGTCTCTGGCTCAAGATATGTTTTCCAGCTTCTTACTGTGTTTACACTTGAACTCCTAAAAACAGCTACCACTTAAATATTGTTAAAGGAACAGTGATCTATCATGACCATTTTATACCATGAAAGCTCTTAAAAACACTCCTGAGTCTGACTCTTCCTGTGTAGCTTACTCTGGGAAGTACCAAGCTAAAGCCTGCAGGTTCCAAATTTAATTCTTCAGCTACATCATCCATAGCTAAATGGACTCCACTCACTCAGTTCAGCTCTATGCCAGTGTCTCTTATGTTTAAACATACAGCCCAGACATAAATCCTCCTCCCATTATAACCATACAATTTAAAAAGAAGGATTTCTTGCCTATGTACATTACTGTACTATTTATTAGGACTTTGTGTGGCATTGACCTTGATCTGCTAAGAGTGTTTTTTTTACATTGTATTGATTACTGTAAATGCTTGTTTATGTCATGGATAGTAGAGCATATGTATCACCCAACTTGTGGCCCACACCATCAAAGATATGACATTGTTTAATTTCCAATTAATCCTGAAAGGCAAGTTACATTTAGAAACAATTATTTAAGTTATGGCATTAAAGACACAATAGGTTTAGAGTATTGGGGGCAAAAAAGAATTTTCAGAATTTCTAAGTGGTTTGTAGCCGAGAGCAATTGTTAAATCCTAGAATTCCTTGAAGCCGAAGAAATAAATGACTAGGAGGATAATGATTTTTAATAGACTTTTCAATGCTCTAATTTATTTTAATTATAATATCCACCTTCTTACTCATATGGAGATTGACCAACTATATAATAAAGTCACTGGAATTAATGAACCACTTGCTAAATTTAACTTTTTTTAAAAAAAGAACTTGCATGAAATTTAAGAAACACAACAGATGAACATAGGGGAAAGCAAAAGAAAAATAAGACAAAAACAAAGAGGAAAGCAAACCATAAGAGACTCCTGAATACAGAGAACAAACTGAGGATTGCTAGAGGGGAGGTGGCTGGGAGCAGGGACTAAATGGGTGATGGGCATTAAAGAGGACACTTGTTACGATGAGTACTGGGGTGTTGTATGTAAGCAATGAACCTCTGGGTTCTACTCCTGAAGCCAATACTATATTGTATGTTAATTAACTTGAATTTAAATAAGTAAATAAAAAAGAACCTACCATGGGAAAAAAGTACTTGCTCCAAAGAAGACATGCAGATGGCTAACAGATACATGAAAAGATGTGCAACATCACTCATCATCAGGAAAATGCAAATCAAAACTACAATGAGATATCACTTCACAGCTGTCAGAATGGCTAAAATCAACAAACAAGAAGTAACAGATGGTGGGGAGGATGTGGAAAAAGGGGAAAACCCTTGTACTGTTGGTAGTAATGCAAACTGGGGATGCTAGTCTGGAAAAAACTATGGAGGTTCCTCAAAATGTTAAAAATAGAACTACCTAATGATCCAGTAATTGAACTACTAGGCATTTACCCAAAGAATACAGAAGTACTAAGTCAAAGGGATCTATGCACCTAATGTTTATAGCATCAATATCTATTTTAGCCAAAATACGGAAACAGCCCAAGTTTCCATTGATGATGAATGGATAAAGATGTGGTTCATATGTACGATGGAATACTACTCAGCCTTAAAAAGAAGAAATATGATTTGCAACAACATGGATGGAGCTAGAGAGTATTGTGGTAAGGGAAATGTTAGTCAGAGAAAGACAAATACTGTATGATTTTACTCATATGTGGAATTTAAGAAACAAAACAAATGAGCAAAGGGAGGGGGAAAAAGAGAGAAAGGAAAACCA
Source organism: Helogale parvula (assembly GCA_004023845.1). NCBI lineage: Eukaryota > Metazoa > Chordata > Mammalia > Carnivora > Herpestidae > Helogale > Helogale parvula. The sequence continues at coordinate 13,645 of PJEM01018029.1, forward strand.
AAAACAGACTCTTAAATAAAGAATACAAACTGATGGTTACCAGAGAGGAAGCAAGTGGGGAGATGGGTTAAATAGGTGATGGGGATTAAGGAGTGCATTTTTTTGTGATGACCACTGGGCAGTGTATGGAAGTGTTGAACCACTATATGGTACACCTGAAACTAATATTACACTGTATGCTAACTAACTGAAATTTAAATAAAAACTTTAAAAAACTACTTGTATCACCTTTCCACCTTAACAGGAAATTTTTTTTCTTTTTTTAATGATTTTTTTTTTTTTGAGAGACAGCGCGAGCAGGGGAGGGTCAGAGAGAGAGGGAGATACAGAATCCGAAGCAGGCTCCAGGCTCTGAGTTAGCTGTCAGCACAGAGCCCGAAGCGGGGTCTGAACCCACTAACCGTGAGATCATGACCTGAGCCGAAGCCAGACGCTTAACCAACTGAACCACCCAGGTGCCCAACAGGAAATTTTCTTGATGTCTGGAAAAATTCCTAATTATACCTCTATGTGTTATCGCAATTCCTGCTTCCAGGGATGACATTCGTATTAAGTCAATAGTTTTATACCTGAATTTGTAGTAATTTAAATTAACTTTTACTTCCAAGACTGGTGAGCTTAATGAAAGCTAAGTGTGCCTCTAGAAGAGAAGCAAGAGATGATAGCTGATTGTATTGCAGTCTACTTAGAGTGTTCCAAAGGTCTTCATCAAAATGGGACTCTGTTAATGGCTCTCTGTTAATCCATTGTATAAACTGATATAATGAAAGCTTATAGTAAAAAACTTTAAAATGAATAAAAAGTATCAAGACCCTATTTACTCCCTAACTCCTTTACAAAGTTCACTGTTTATCTTTAACTGTTATGAAAATCCAAGGAAGCAACATTACATTACAGATTAAATTGTAATGAGTCAGAAAAGCAAACATATCTATCAAACTAGTAAACACCAAAATAACAAAAATAATATGGGTACAGAACTCCCCCAAATAGACTCTAAGAACAGAAACATCTACAAGTTACTTATCTGCCATTAAAATCTGTGCCTTTCTACATTTGGAGGTCTTGTTAATATTTTTAAATAAAATAGGAGTATATATGTAGGATATGGGTTATCCATCATTACTAAAGAGTCATTAATATATGGCAGGGAAGAAAGCAACTAATAAATACACATAAAGCAAAGAGACTCATAAAAGACATAAGTTACACCTTTCATGTTTTATATTTTGATTTACTGACACCTCTGAAGAATTGGCAGTTACCAAGAAAAAAAAATACATGCTACATTAAAAACATCCCTTGAAATTAAAAGCATAATGACAAAGACTAATAGATTTCATTTCTATTTGATCTGTGCACTGACATCATATTTAGCTTGGTAATTTTAGCAAGGGACATTGAATCAATAACTGAATGATCTCAGCTCTGTTGATGTACAATTTTATCTTACACTATCTATCAAGCATTTATCAGCAACAATTTATAATATGGATGTTTGAATATGATGGGTTGGAACAATATCTATTGAAATGATAAACAGCGATTAGTTCATATATCTCTTTTAAGTAATGTTAAAAGTAAAATCCTAAATGGATGCAGCAGAATCATTCAACATCATATGTAGAACACATCACTTCATCATATTTTTGGCAGTCACAACATCAGGGTCACTTAAATTCAAGGGAAGTCAGCTACACATCTTTCCAAACTTGTTTTGTTTGCTTTTGCTTTTACTAAAAAAAAAAAAAGCATTGAGTTTTTCTTAAAAAAAAAAAAGAAAAATAATAAGTAGAAGAAAAGTATTGTAATACTTTTAATGTAATATGTTCTGATTCTAACTTAGACATAATTTAACATGTCAGACATATACATGACTTCCAAATACATATCATTTACTCATCAGTTTATACCATCATTTTTTAAAATGAATTTCTTTTTTTTAAGTTTATTGATTTATTTTGTGAAAGACAGAAACAGAGTAGGCAGGGGAGGGACAGAGAGAAAGAGAGAGAGACAGAAAGCCCCAAGCAGGCTCTGCACTGCCAGTGCAGAGTCAGACATGGGGGTCGAACTCAGGAAACTGTGAAATCATGACCTGTACTGAAATCAAAAATCAAATGCTTAACGAACTGAGCCACCCCGGCTTTGGAATGTACATCCAAAGAAACTTCAAAGAAATTCATGCATCAAAGTGAAAATCATAATGAAAATTAGAAATATTATTATATGGAATATAGTTAAAATACTAAACATATCATTCTAAAGATATGTTTACACCTTTGTTTTTTTTTTCAAATAGCTTTACTTTTTAACACTTTTCCTGTAAGACTTACTATCCTCAAAGAAGTCATAAATGTCACAAATTTTATATATTTTTCTAAATATTTACTTTTTACATATTTACCTTTGTGGTATACTTTACAATATTTATTTCTGCTTAAAGAATAAAAAAGCAGAATTTGACATTTTAAAATTATAAATGTAAATTGTAAATAAATCTATATTGCGAATTTCCTTCAAAGGTAACTTGTTGGGCAAAATTAATATTTTTACTCTTGGTACATAATCAAGGTAAAAACAAGCAAGTCTTTATTTCCTATTAACATTGCTATTTTTGGGAAAAAAAGTAAATTGGGTAACAACTTAAAAAACATCTTTATAATAGCGAGAGGATTTAAAAAAATAAAGTTTGCCAGGGTACCAGATGAAACCAGGACAATAGAGGGCTGGATCTGTGATAGAAGTAGAATCCTTAACATCGCATGATAAATTGAAGAGCTGATCTAAAGGCATATAAAGCTAGACATGCTTTCTTTTTTTAATTTTTTAATGTTTATTTTATTTTTGAAAGAGAGAGAGAGACAGATAGAGAGAGAGATAGTGTGAGTTGGGGAGGAGTAGACAGAGGGAGGCACAGAATCCGAAGCAGGCTCCAGGCTCCAAGCACAGAGCCCATCATGGAGGTTGAACCCACACGCCGCAAAATCATGACCTGAGCCAAAGTTGGATGCTTAACCAACTGAGCCATCCAGCCCCAACACACTTTTGAAAGAGGTAGAATTAACCCATGTACTGAGTATTTAATAAAACCCTTTAAGAGTCATCACTGTAGTTTGACAAAGACTCTATACCCATTTATTTGGGCCACCACCCACTGCCCAGCCTACTCCTATACTCACTAGGGCTCAAATGGTGATTTTCAGTAGTGGGAGAATAGTGTCAGAAAGAGATAGATGCAGAAAGTTACTCACACTGTATCTGAGCAAATAAAACAACTGCAATGCAAGGTTATTCTGCAAATAAACTTCAATAATTCAAAATGGAAAGAATCATTACATAAGCTATCGAAGAGAGCTTGACCCAATCAATGTGTATATAATCCAATGTCAATGATACAAATGAAAAAAAATGAGTGATTATATGTATAACTTCTAAACCAGTAGAGACGTGTGGGAAGGAAGGATGAATTACTAGTGTAAATTATAAGGGGAAAAAACCCTTCAATATAATAAAAATAAGGAAGGAAATAAGACAGAAAATAAAAGCATAAACAAGGGAGATAAATATAATATAAAAAGATATGTTAGTGGGGAAAAAAAGCTCAAAGATCACTGTAAATATAATTGGAGTAAACTTGCAGTTAAATACTCAGAGTATGAGATTTTTTTTAAGAAAATCAACAAAATCTAAATAGATTTTATTTATATGAAATGCATGCAAAACCTGAGAATATGGAAAAAATATAGAGTAAGCTGATAACAATATACTAAGTAAACACCAAGGGAAAGTCAATAATACAGGTAATTGAACACAAAGCATCATTCTGATCAGAAAGAGTCTTGCAACAGATGAATAGGAGCTCTTAAACATTCTAATTTACATGTATCTAGTAGGATGGCTTTGAAATATATAAATCAAAAAATCATAGACCTACAAGGAGAAATCGAAAAGCTCATAATCATAGTGTGAGATTTTGATAAGTTTAACAAGTGTCAAATTTGCATAGCATAGTTAAAAAGCTGATAAGTAAAGGATGCACATTCATCTTGAGAACATTTATAAAATGGAATATTTATATAATTATTTATACATTAGGCTAAAAGTTAAACCTCAACAATTCCAACAAATTCATAAAATACAGTCTCTGTATTCTGGCCATGAAACTTTTTAATTTGTCATCAATAACAACTTTTTTGTCCACATTCAAAAATTATGGAATGTACTTCCAAAGATATTCATCCATCAAAGTGAAAATAGTAATGAAAATTAGAAATATTTATTAACATAGTTAATCGTTAAAGTACTACATATTACAACTGCAAGATTAACGTAATTGTTATTCAAGGGCCATATGTTTACATTAGGAAATGAACAAGGATGAAATTTGTGAACTATGCTTTCATCTCATGAAAATAGTTAAATCACAAGACAATATTTCTAAGGCCAGTAAACAAGAGAGGATAATAAGAATATAAAGAAATAAATCGGAGAAAAAAACAATGCAGAAAATAAATTTTTTGTGAAAACAAGAATGAAATATGTAACTTTGCAAAAAAATTATTAATGAAGAAATAGAATATGAGTAATAACATTAGGGCAAAGATAAATTAAGCATTCATGTAACAGAACTTAACACATTAAAAGGAACGTACCATGACAAAATGTATGCCAGTGGATTTGGAAATTTAGACTGTCAAATCACAATAAATATATAACATTCAAACTAAATTAAGAAAAAAATCTAAATATTTGTTTAAGTAAGTTAAAGAAAGAGAATTAGATGTTAATATGTATCCCACAGATGAAGCAACATAAAAATGAGAATTTTAAATAAAATTCTGACTCCATATTTTCAATATGCTAATTTCAGAGGATAGAAAATTAAGGAATAAATACAAACTCATTTAGAAGGCCACTGTAAAATAAATTGAAAACCAAACAAAAGCAATATAAAAAATTAAAATTATATGCCATCTCACTCATGATAACGGTGCAAACATTTTAAACAATATACTAACAAGCCATTCCATCAATCTACATTAAATACATACTAGGGCATATTGAGATTGTCACAGGGAATGGAAAATTTTAGCACATCAATTATTATAATTAAAAATGTATAATATTGAAAGAGAAAAAGTATTTAATATCTTGAAAGTTCTTAGAAAAAGAATACACTGAAATTCAACTTTTATTTTTGTTTTTAAAAAGTATGGAAAAATAGGAATAAAATAATTCCTCAAGGATAAAATTATTCAAGGCTTTCTATTTCAGTTTCTGATCAAGATTAAGAAACATACTTATTTAGTTTGTTGTCAATAATAATTTCTAATTCTGTACATTTGGAAATTATAGAACTTAGTATTAAATAATCTCATTACATCAAAGAGATACTCATAATGAAAGTCATAAATAGTTTTTAGTATAGACAATAATAAAAATTACATGCTTCTGGATGTCTGAGTCAGTATAGAGTATAGAAAGAAAGAGAAAAAAGTTCTGTTTGTTAAAGAGTAATTGAAACTGATTATGAAGATGATCTAATGATATGAACATCCTTTTACAAACATTGGGAAAATTTAGCCAGATGACTGGATTTTAAAAAGCTGATAAATCAAAACCACACTGAGATACCACCTCATGCCAGTCAGAGTGGCTAAAATGAACAAATCAAGAGACTATAGATGCTGGCGAGGGTGTGGAGAGACGGGCACCCTCCTACACTGTTGGTGGCAATGTAAACTGATGCAGCTGCTCTGGAAAACAGTGTGGAGGTTCCTCAAAAAACTATCCATAGAACTCCCCTATGACCCAGCAATAGCACTGCTAGGGATTTACCCAAGGGATACAGAAGTGCTGATGCATAGGGACACAGGTACCCCAATGTTCATAAGGGCACTGTCAACAATGGCCAAATCACGGGAAGATCCTAAATGTCCATCACCTGATGAATGGATCAAGAAGATGTGGTATATATACAATGGAGTATTACATGGCAACGAGAAAGAATGAAATCTGGCCATTTGTAGCAAAGTGGATGGACCTTGAGGGTGTCATGCTAAGCAAAATAAGTCAGGCGGAGAAGGACAGATACCATATGTTTGCAATCATAGGTCTAACAGGAGAACAGGAGAAACCTAATGGAGGACCATGGGGAGGGGAAGAGGGAAAGAGAGTTGGGGAGAGAGAGGGATGCAAAACCTGAGAGACTATTGAATACTGAAAATGAAGCCAAGGTTGAAGGGGTAGGGGGGGAAGGGAGCTGGTGGTAATGGAGGGGGGGCACTTCTGGGGAAGAGCACTGGGTGTTATATGGAAACCAATTTGACAATAAACTATT
>PJEM01018030.1:0-19983 GCA_004023845.1 Helogale parvula
GGCGTCTTCAGGTGCCAGTGCTGGGTCAGCAGCTCGTAGAGGGTCTCCGGGTCCGTGTCACAGGACAACCGGATATACTGCGGGGGAGAGGGCAGGGTCAGGGTCAGCCTGTCCCCACGGCCGCCTGCTCCTGGGGGAGGTGAGGGAGAAGCACAGGGCTGGGGGGATGGGGGTGCCACCCAGGGGCCATCGAGGCAGCGGGAGACCCTAGGAATCTGTCCCGACGGCTGTGGGGCGCCTGTGAAGGGTTTGAAGCAGAGTAGAGGGGTCTACAGTTTAGGGACTCCCCAGCGCTAGAGGTGACGGCAGACCTGGGGACGAGACTGACAGAGGGAGCCAGCCGGCATAGGCAAGAGCTGGCGGTGACAACCACAGGGCTGGGGGCTGGAGGCATCCAGGCCCAGGCTCCAGGTTGCCTACGGAGGGTCCGGCCATGGAGGCCCAAAAACCCAGGACGATCTGAGGGTACCACTTTCCAGCATCATACCCTGTTGTAACACCCCCGTTAGAGCCTGAAATGTGTGTGCATAGAGGGAAATGGCCCCTTATTCAGGGCCACACGTCTTCTCAAAAATGCCATGCACTCAACTAAATGAGACAATTCACAAAAATGGTCACGGACGTTAGTAGCCGTGGGGGTCAACGTGGGTGTTTCGTGGACGCCAGCAATGTGCTCAGGGAAGGGCCTCTGAGTGACAGCTGGCCACCAGTGGGGCTTTCCAGCGGCACATAATCTGATCACAGCTTTTTGACTTTTACGAGGTTTATCTTTTCCTGCAGTCGTTTTGGGATTGACTACCCGTCTCTCCTGCCTTCGTACTGAGACAATTTAAGGCAACTCAGAGTCGCTGGAGTTGTGTTTGCAGTTAGCGAAAGCAGAGTTAACGAAAGCAGAGTTAGCAAAAGCAGAGTTATTGAAAGCAGAGTTAGCGAAAGCAGAAAACCATTGCTTACCTTCCCTTTCTTCCCCAGAGACTCAAACTGAATGTCCCCAAAGGCATCGGTCGGAAACTCCTTAGTGTGTTTCTTGTAATTCCATTTCTCGTTTTGGTTGATCTGGGTGCCTTCGATGTGCTGGCTCTGGGCATAGCCACACTTGCACACGTTTTCCCTGAGCGGGATGATATTGATAGGAAGGAACAGACTTCACTGAGCCTACTGAAGGAGTTCATCAAGCTTTTAGAGGAAACTGCACAGGATTAGCTTAAATACACACGCAAAGAGAGCTGACCACCGAGTCTTATTTTCAGACTAGATTCATCATTTCAGTTGACTGTTTAAAAACTATCTTGGTGTTTTATTCCTGCTGTCTAGTGTCCATCCACCAAAAGGTTGGCTCCGGGTTGAGAGCCGGAATATAGCAGTGCCCTCAGGGAGTGTGTCTCTGCATACGTAACCATGAGGTTATTACGGGATTAAGCCTTGGAAGTCTGAAGATCATTACTTAGCTCCCTGGATGGTACATAACACACAGAAGTTCTGGGGCGGGTCTCTGCTGCAGCACCAGACTTCCTGAGGTGAGGTGACCCTTCTCCCCAAGGGATGGTACTCACCAGAGACCTGGGTCCCCTGGCAGGGGCTCAAAGTGACCGAGAGCTTAGAGAGACCATCCTGTCCATACTGGACATCAGCTGTTTGGGAGACTTTCCACGTTTGGGCCAGACAAGGACAAACTGTGAGCTAAATGGACACTGTTTCTTCCCATGGAAAGTGCAAGGGAACTAAGATTTACGTGTTTGTTAAGTGACACGTGTGCCTATGTGAAGTTGGAGGAGGATGAAAAGATAGGCAGTCAGAGGTGAAGGGCTGAAAATCTGCTCTGAGTCAGGCCTGGGGTGAGCTCACAGCACCCAGGGATTAACCGGATGGGACACCTGCTCTCCTGTTTGGGGACCTCTCGGGAGCAGGACGCCTGGCTGTGGGGGGGGGGAGGGGTGGGGGGAACAGAGGAAGCAAACCTCTCCTCGACTCCAGCACAGCCCTTCTCCCGCCACCCTGGGCTTGTTGAGAGGGTTGGAAATGGTGGCACATGTTCTGTCGAGGGACTTTTACGCTGTGGTGATACCATACATGCAAATCAGGGAATAGCAGACGCGGTGACAACAGAAAACAAAGAAAAATCCAGTTTTAAAAAAATCTAAAAGAAACGCCATGACTATGTGGCTCCTCTAGCCAGGGCTATGCTGCATCCTGACCATCACGATCTTCAAAGAGATGAATGAGAACCATGACAAAAATGTCAGCATGGCCAAAGCAACGCTCCCTAGTGAGGCATGGCTCACCTTTCTCCTGGTTTCTTTCTGGCCGCCCCACCCACTTGGCTCCTCTATTCTTTCTCCCATCAGTCTTTGGACATGATTCAGAAGGGTGCTAAGAATTCAAGGGAGAGGAAAGGGATAATGGAGCAAGACAGGGCCACCACCAGTGAGAGACCAAACATCCTGATCTGCCCAGGACAATCCCAGTTTGTACCTGCTGGTCAAGCCTTGGTAGAGTCAGAGCCTCCATCATGCCTGTCAGTGTTCCAGGTGTAAGAATAAAGTGTGTAGGCACCCTAATCACCAACCTGCTGGAAAAGATGCCCCTCTGGCAGACACGACTGTGACCCCTTATGCAGTGCATAATCTGCACAACCATATGTGGTGACTCTGGAGCAAGGATTCCCTGGACAGCCCGGGTCAAATAAGACATACAGGCTGAGAAAATCTGTTAGAGTTTGCTTCTAGCTGGACTGTTTATTTTATATTTTCTTTCTTGGCACGTAAGGGCACTCAGCAAATGTCCTCCAAATGAAGAAGGAATAAATGAGTAAATGAACACATCAATTAGTCTTGTGTAAATCGTTTCTGCCTTAATCATTCCTCAGTGATTTTTGTAAAGTAGGCCTTTTTTACCTCCTGGAAGATGGGATAATGGTCACATAGCTGTCACAGGAAGGGCTATATTCTCAAGGTCTTCCTCACCGATGCGTTTATTTAACAGGTGGCCAAAGGGAGAAATAATTCTAAAAGCGCTCTGTGGCAGTAGATCCCATTTTCATTTTACAAAATGACAAGAGTGGTATTGCTTTTCTGTGACATCTTCTAAAAACACGACGGAGCAGAAGCCAGTTTGGGGACGAGCTTTCCGGATGACGCCAGAAGCAGACGGATTCTACCGGAGACCGAGATTCTACTACGCGGAGGGGATTGGCTTCAACCGTGTTACCTGAAATGAGTTACTCTGCTAACGGACTTTCTGAAGGACTAACGAGAAGCCCAGGGTAGCCGCCAAAGCCACACAATAAAGACCTTCCATAGTGAGGAACCAACACAGCCAGCAGGAGTCTTCCCAGGCCGCTCACGCTCCTCACGGTGACACTCCAGTGTGGTCCCTGCTGGGGAGCTGCACGTGTGACGTGGGCCCTGGTGAGCCTGGCCCTGCTGCCTCACCCCATCCACGTGGCTGGACTGCGACTAAGCCTTTTCTTGGGTCCTGAGTGGCACGACTGTCTGCATCTGTAAACCCAGCCTTGTCGGTTAAGCTGGCTTGAGTGCCTTGTAACGGAAAGTCTTAATAACTGTAGAGTATGGAAATTATCTCTGTTCGAAATATACGTCAGACTTCCGGCATTTCCTAGGGCTATAAAAATTGAGGTAAAGCCTGGATCCAAAACCACAAAGCGATTTTGCCTCCTTTTCGAAACAGCTCTCTGGGCATCACTCAGTTTGGCTAAAAACAGTCAACTAGAACTGATTCCCGTTTCCTTGGTGCTTTTTCTTACTAAGTCCCAGGGCACTTCCTGAGCCAAAGGTCCCCCCCCACCACAGTGGTCTCAGGGTCCTCCCCACCAGGATCCAAGTTGACATCCTGTCCTCTCCCTTTAGCTGGTGCCATCTTCTATCTGTTGGGGTCTGTCCACACCCACCAAAGCTCAGTGCAGGACCTGTCCTTCCTACAGCTGAGGAGAGACTCTTAAGCCCTTTTCCCTTCTAAGGGTAGGTGTGTGCCTCAGGTGACCTTGGCTGAGAGATGTGCCCGGCTCCACTGTGATGGGCTGCAGGCTGTTAGCCCTTGATGCAGCATGAATTTGTTTACAAATGGAGAGGAGGCCAGGAAGGCATTAGGAGCACAGAGACCTGCGGGAGGGACAGTGGTGACAGAGAGGGGAGATGGAGCAGACGGGGGAACAGCAGGACCCTCCTCCTACCTCTGGGACCAAGTCTGAAACCTATAGAGCAGCTCAGTCAAAAAGGCAGCCATGAGCCACACGTGGCAATGTCATTTTATGTTTAAATTAATTAAAGTCAAAACTAAAGAAACTCTTTGATTGTACTAGCCACATTTCAAATGCTCAACAGCCACCTGTGGCTAGTGACTACCGCATTGGACAGTGCAGACATAGAATATTTCTATCACGGCAGAAAGTTCCATTGCACAGATCAGCTGTAGAGAAAGTAGTATTCTCCTTACTTTTACCTAGAACGCATTATGGCCGAGGCAATGCGAACTGAAGAGAACCCAGATTGGGGTCTCCAGCCTCGGAAGTGCCAGCAGGCAGCCCTGAAGCTGGGCAGCCACGGTTCAGAAGGCCTTCAGCCGTGGGTGCAATGGTTGGCTCTCACTCTCCAGTGACTAGTCAAGAAAGGGGTAGAATGGAGAGATCTGACTAGTCTGGGCGTAGCACATTCAAGCAACCCCAGGAATTCTCTGGGGACCCTTAGCCTGTGTTAGCTCGTGTGGGAAGCAAGCAAACTCGGGGTATCAATATCAATAGTCCCTTCCTTTGATTTCCTTGTCCGCTGGATAACTGGGTGACACAGGATTCCCACCATCTATGGAGAGATGACAGTAATAAACATGGGAAAGTTCAAAGAGGATAGAGTCTTGACCCTGGTCTATACCTTGTGCCCTTCGGAGAGGGGAATCAGGAGACCCTGAGGCGTTCCGGTCTTCAGCTTGTGCTTGCTGAAGGTGGAGGCTGCTCCCCACACGTCCCTTTGTTCCTGGCAAGATTCGAGCTGCCATCAAGCACTTTCAGGTGGGCAACTACAGGCCTCCTTATGTGGCACCCACTTCCTGGTCTGCTAGCAGGAGCATCCTGGTTTCCTTTGAGGAGCCATCCCTCTCCGCCCTGGGTCCATGTGGACATAAGACCCAAGCCTGACCAATCAGCACATCCCATTCCCCAGCCCCAGGGATCAGTTTAGAGGTGGGCGCATGGCCCAAGCCAGGGCAAAAAGAACCACGGACATCAGTCCAGTGGAATTGCTAAGAATGAGGTCCTCTTTCCCTTACTGGCAAAATGGTAAAGCTGATAACATATTAGATATGGTGATCGTTTTGGCACCGTTTGTTAAGAGGCTGCCCACCCGAAGGACAACAGAAACTACAGGTGGAAAGAGAGCCTCTTGGTGCTGTTAAGCTCAGGCTCTGGCTGTGCTTTGCAGCCAAAAGGTCCTATTGCTGTCCCTTTCACTTAAGCTATTAGACTGGATTTCTGCACCTCAGTAATTGTTGATGAATGCAGTCTGCCTGAGTCAGTGTCATTCTTAGAAAGGGTGGAGGTGGGGTGCCAGGGGGGCTCAGTCAGTTAAGTGTCTGACTTGGGCTCAGGTCGTGATGTCATGGTTCGTGGGTTTGAGCCCTGCATCGGGCTCTGTGCTGACAGCTCAGAACCTGGAGCCTGCTTCGGATTCTGTGTGTGTCTCTCTCTATTCCTCCCCAACTCATGCTCTCTCTCTCTCTCTTAAAAATAAACATAGAAAGAAAGAAAGAAGGAAGGAAGGAAGGAAGGAAAGAAAGAAAGAAAGAAAGAAAAAGAAAGAAAGAAAGAAAGAAAGAAAAGAAAAGAAAAGAAAAGAAAAGAAAGGAGGCAGGGGTTAAAAAGAACACACAAACTAGGAATCAGAAAATCTAGGTGTGGTCCCTCATCCATCTCCCACTGGCCATGTGGCCTCAGGCAAAATACTGAACTCTCTCGGTTCTTGTGTCTCCTCTGCCAAATGATAACAGCAGGTACCATGAAAGGGGGGGGGGGGAGTATAGAATTAGAGATCAAGCATATAAGTTTTTATGATGTAATAGGTTCCCAATAAATATTTGTTGAGTGAATGAATGAATCCAAACTGTATTTTCTACCAAACAAATACATTAACGGCAAAATGTTCCATGGAAATATTCAGGGCATAAAGAGCTGATTCATGAATTTACACTCCTTCAAAGTGACTCACGCTGAGTACGTTTACACCAGTGACAAAACAGATTCTTAGTTTTTCTGATGTTCCTTTTCTAATTCACACAAAGCAAGAAAACACATTTATTAAGAACCTTTTATGCCCTGAGGCACTATGGGAGGTATTTTATGCGTTACTACCTTGAATCCTTACCAGAGCCCAGGAGGAATACTTTGCTAGCGTTTTAGCATCAGAGAACTCAGTCCAGAAAAAAGGACAATTGGCTCAAGGTCACGCCAAGCTGGGATCCGGGGCTGGCTCTAACACCCCGACTCTTGCTTGTTCTTACACCCTTCCTCTGTTGGCTGCGTCTGTTCCGCAGAAGGTCAGTGCTTTCATCATAAACGACAGCAGCAACTATCTAACCAATGAAGAGTCAGATTCTTTCTTCCCTCAGCGGCAGGCAAGAGAAGAAAGGCAGAGGGACAGGATGAGAGGTGGGGACCGCTAAAAATGTCTCTTTGGGTCCAGGCGCATCTTCCATGCAGAAGATCAGCTCATTTAAGTCGGCTCATTCACTCACTCCCTCAGTAACGAGCATGCATCTAGGCCCCCCTGCATTCAGAGCCGCTGGGCTGCTCCCCATGTTTTGAAACCCAGCCCTGATGCTACAAAACACTGGAAACTCCGAGTAGATGAATGGCCGATTGGATGGGAAGGTCCTACATCAACAGCCTAACAGAGGAGCCCGTCAGATCGCCGCCTGTGCTTGTGCCCCCGGGCCACCCGCCAGCCCTTATGACACAACAACCTTCATGGCTGAGGCCACTCGGGGGGGGGGGGGGGGGGGGCTCCCGGGCTCCTGGGAACACCGGAGGGGGTGACAGCCTCCCTTGGAGCTTCTACCAACTGTTGCCAAAGCTAAAAATATTAAACGAAACGGTACCGCTCTAGGGACCCGCTCCAGGGACCAAGTCCGAGTCACTTGCCAAATTCTTCCTGCTCACACACCATTTCTGAGAATTGCAGGATGAAAACAACTTTAATAATGAACTAGTGAACGTTCATTTGTTTGTTGTAACGGTTGTGAATAATTTATCTTCCAACATGGAGACAGAAACGGAGGGAAAATAGATACTTACGTGGCTTTGGAATCTTTGGTAAAGAAGACACATTCCCGCTTCTTAAAATTTGCTTGAATAAAATTCACCAAGTCCTTTGGAGAGAGAACGTCGGACAGCGTATCACTAATGTATTCGCACACAGTGCCGTCAAGAACAAATACTAAAGATGATCTACACTGACTTCAAAGATTGTAAGAATTTACCACATACTCACAGCACCCGGCATCTGTCCATGCGCTTGGAGTCCGCAAGGGTTTTTAAAAGAGGCATACAGTTAAATTTTATAACTAAATGCAAATTTTTCCAGAAGTCGGCTTTGAGTTTTCTTGTAATAAATGTCACGATACACACACAGGTTATGGTTTTCCGTCTCTAGGACTGCCGAGGGGATGTAAGCATTTGTTGATAGTTTAGCATAAATAATGTATCAAAGCCGATTCTCTTTCCTCTTACACTTGTTTTTCTAAAGAAGACATATTCCAGAGATTCCTTCTGGGCTTTTGTACTTTCTCCCCTATGGGCAAGGCGGTGAGGCAATCCGGGACCTCATTCTGAGAAACACCACAATTTTTTATACACCCAAAGCTTCCCGTTAGATGAGAAAGCAAACTATATGGGAATACATTGGAAGATGCTACACGCCTGGGAGCCTGGGGGGCTCAGTCGGTGAAGCGTCTGACTTCGGCTCAGGTCATGATCTCACAGTTCGTGGGTTCGAGCCCCGTGTCAGGCTTTGTGCTGACAGCTCAGAGCCCGGAGCCTGCTTCCAATTCTGTGTGTCTCTCTCTCTCAAAAATAAATAACTAAACATTAAAAACTTTTTTAATAAAACATTAAATAATTAATTTTAAAAAAAATTTTTAAAAGAAGAAAACACTACACTCCTGAAGTGGAAGCATAGAATTGCCACACACATGATCGGTAGAAAGACTATATAAAGGACTTTAAATCACAAACAACAGGACAGACAACCTGTGGGGAAAATGGCAAAAGATTCGAGCACGGATCGAATCAAAGAGGACGCACAAACAACCCACACGTGTGTGAAGAGAGGCTCCCGCCGTCCGTCATGAAGCAAACGTGAAGTAAAACCACCGTGATTTCTCGCTGCACACCCACCAGGTTGGAAAAGTCAGAAAAGCTATTGACACGTGAAGTGGATGGAGGGCAAGGCAGCGGGGCCTGGCGCCCACTGGGGCGGGCGAGCGCCTTGGTACCTCCACTCTGGATAAAGGTCTACTGTGGCCGCAGACACACCCCTAGAAACCGTACCCTGCGGAGACAGAGGGAGGCCTGCCCCATGGAACATGAGCCTGCAATGCCTGGCCTCGGCTGTCAGGCCTCGGTTGTCAGCCCTCGGGGCCTCTTGCCCTGGGGGGTGGGGCCGGCCAGACCCCCTCCCCTCAGGTGCAGGGCGCTGGGCGGTGCGGTTCTCAAACAACGTCATCCAAGTTCGGCTTCCCAAGTCAGGCTGCCGGCCCCAAAGCCAGCCGTGACCCCTCACCCCAACAGCGAGGCCGCCACCAGCTGGGCCCGCATACAGAGAGACAGCTGGGGCCCCAGAATGAAGTCCACGGTGCACTCGGCAGTCTGCACCCCGCTCCCCGCCCCCCTTCCTTCTGAGACATCAGAGAAACAGGGACCCCACGCCCCCTCTTCCTGGCCCTTCAAACAAAAGTCACCCCATAAGCCCTGTGTCTTAAACCCAGACCTCGTGAGGGAGAGGCCTGCTTCACCCTAAGAAGGTTTCCCAGGGGGCCCAGCTCACACACCCAAAAACTCTGAATAGCCAAACTCCGAAACCCAAATGCTCCCCTTGAGGCCGGATGAAAATGAAAGATGAACATGATGGACAGCAGCGGAAGAAACCAACACAAATGCATCTCAAAAATGTAATGAGGAGCAAAAAAACAAGCTCCCCAAAGATTACTCGTAGAATTTCATGTATATCAAAACCAGATAAAAGTAAATAATGCATTGTTTCGGGACACACACACACACACACACACACACACACACACACACACACACAGGAAGGAAGGAAGGAATGGGTAATACAAAGTGCAGGGGCGCAGTCACCTCTGGCAGGAGGCAGGGGACAACATGAGGGCACGTGGGGACCCTCCACCGTCCTCGTGATATTCTGTTCCCTAAGCTGGTGGCCGGCCGGCACAAGAGTGTTCATTTTCCGACTCTTCCTTTAGCTGGAAATTTACACGTACACATTCTTTTCCACTGACACCAGCAATATGGAAACAACAAGAATTCCTACCCTCATCTGAATGCAAAATTTTTTAAAGCCTTTGATGCCTCTTCCCCCGATAATATTTTCTAACAATCTTAACTAATTTAAAGCTACATTCCACAAATGAAGAAAATCCGACAGATGTAGAAGCCAGTGAAATCAGTGGTCATGGAGGGCAGTGGCGTGAAACGTGGCTCTGCTGCTAAAAACTCCCTCTGAAAATGCACTTTGCAGAAGCATGTGTTCCTTTTTTTTTATGGTTTTGTTTTGTTTTGTTTTGTTTTTTGAGAGAGAGAGAAAAAGAGCACAAGCAGGGGAAAGGCAGAGAGAGAGGGAGACACAGCATCTGAAACAGGCTCCAGGCTCTGAGCTGTCAGCACAGAGCCCGACGCAGGGCTCGAACCCACAAACGGTGAGATCTTGACCAGAGTCGAAGGCAGCTGATTAACAGACTGAGCCACTCAGGTGCAAGAGAGGCGCCTGGGTGGCTCAGTCAGTTGAACGTCCAACCTCGGCTCAGGTCATGACATCACTGTAGGGAGTTCAAGCCCCGCATCAGGCTCAAAGCTGTCAGCACAGAGCCTGCTTTGGATCCTCTGTCCCCCCCCCTGCCCCCCCCACCTTGGTGCTCGTGCATGCACTCTCTCTGTCCCTCTCTCTCACAAAAATAAACATAAAATATGAAAGTTAAAAAATAAAATAAACAAAGGATGCTGCCCAAACGACACAGAAGGGGAAATAGCTCCAAGTTTGACAAAAATAACCCGCAGAACGAAGTGCTATACGTTGAGGTGGGATCTTTTCAAAGAAGGAGCACGGCCCCCGAAAAACAGTGGCCCCGGCGCCGCCGCACTCACACTCTCACTGTAGGACACGTCGGTGCTCCGGGACGTGCTGGAGTACAGGGTCCGGGTGCTGTCCACCATGCCGTTCCTTCTGTTCCGCATGCTGAGCCTCGCCCCCTCGAAGGACATCCTCTCTGTGGAGAACCGGGCGGGGGAGGGGGTTAGCCTGAGTCACAAACAGAAAAAGGACTTCACAGAAAGCCTTGTCACGGGGCCCTCTGCCTCCACCAGCTCCTGCTGCCTTTCGCAGAGGGCCCCTTGCTCTGCCCCAGGCCCCCCCACCAGTGACTGCACCCCTGCCCCGCTCTCCTGGCCTCATCCCCCCTCCCCCCGCCGGGACCTGCTTCAGTTCCCATCTTCACAGCCCCTCCAGCCTGGGGCAGGGGTCCCCCACCCGGGGTGCTGCTCACTGAGGCTGGGTCCCACATCACAGACCACCACCCCTGGGGGGTTCACAGTAGCTGCTTCCGGTTCCAGGATTGGGAGTAAAAATGTAACAAACAAACTGCAGCAATGGCTTGTGTCAGCTAGAGGAGGGGCCGGACTCTGAGAGGAGTCTGATCCAGCCCCACGGTGGCAGGGGCCGAGGGCCTGTGTGTCCAGGTCGCCCTGGGACTCGGAGCCAGCACTTGGGCCCCAGGGACCCCCAGCAATTCCCTCTCTGTCCTGGGAGCAGCCCGTTAGCCCAGGGGACGCAGGAGCCTCAGCCGCCATGGGGAGGCTTCCAGGGCGCCCATGCTCTCCTGAGGCCCAGACCCCATCCCCGCCTGCGGGGACTCCCCCAGACCCGTGGGGAGGCTTCTGGGGTGCCCTGCTCTCCTGAGGCCCGGACCCCATCCCCGCCTGCGGGGACTCCCCCAGACCCGTGGGGAGGCTTCCGGGGTGCCCTGCTCCCCTGAGGCCCGGACCCCATCCCCGCCTGCGGGGACTCCCTCGGACCGTGGCCCAGGCTGCAGACTAAACCACCGCGGCCACTCCCTCCACATCCCCGTGCTGTCTGGCAGACACAGTGAACCCATTTCTAGAACGAAAGCATCATCCTTCCTGGTCTCCCGGAGTGTCCTCCTCTGGCCCCAAGCTGCCACCCGGGACGGCCCCACCACATGCAGGGACCAAGTTCCACCTCCTTCCCCCTCGCTAGCCTCTCCAGGGCCTACAGCTGCCCCCGGGTTCCACCCTCTGTCTGGAACCTTCGTCCCTGGACCCTCTCCGTCTGCCTACCTGTCTGCTCACCCTCCAGGCCTCATATCTGTGGGGAGGTGCTGGGTGAACCCCCCCCAGGCAGAGGCACGCCTGGGGGCCAAACACATCATCACACACATCAGGGGTCCCACAGCCCCCCTACTCCCCACCTAGCCGCGGGACCCCTGATGTGTGTGATGATGTGTTTGGCCCCCACCAGCTCTGTCTGGTTCAGCATCATCTCCCCAGGACCTGGCAAGACACTCTGAGGAGAGCTGTACAAATATTTATTGAGTGAATAATTTAAACAAATAAATAACACCCCCTCCGAACCCCTAAATCCTCCTTCTGCCTCTGCACAGCTGTCCCTGGGTGCGGAGGGGCCTGCACCCGCCCCTCAGCCTCGTGCGCCTGCCGTCCCGGCCCAACGGCCCCTTTCAGGCAGCCTCAGACCTCCCCCACCCACAGAGACTGGAAGCTTCTCTGAAACCCACTCAGAACCGCTAGCACAGGCTGTTTAAAACAATGAGTGCATCTTTTACTTCTCTCCCCAGACATTTGAAAGAGAGGCTCCGAGTATTAATTGGTACTTTACATACATTATTGTAAAACCACAGATCGATCCTGCCAGGTATTTATTTACTGTGATCCTCATACAGCAAATTGCCTCTAAGTAGGGTCAGGAGATGATTTCATTTGCCCCCCATTGAAAAACTGTTTTGTTTTGTTTTGTTTTGTTTTGGCTGCAACAGGAATAGGTGTGTTTTTGCTTGTTAATCACATTTCGGTCACGCAAGAAACGGGCAAGTTGCGTTCGCTGTGCAGGAGGCGGCCGAGTGCTGGCCGATGGCTATGAGAGGAATTTGTTTCAACTGCTTTTCCGCAGCGAGCTGATATTCAAGGAGCTGGATGGTGAGTATAGGCCTTCTGTACCACGTCTTGCATCACATGCCCGGGGCCTATCCCGAACCGGGTCAGGAGTTAGGGCTGGGTGAGAGAGGGGCAGGGGCATTGGGAGAAGGGGTTACAGGACTGGGGGCCACAGGAAAGGTCAGAAGAGGCGGGGGTGGGGGGCCTGGAGAGGGAAAGGACAGGATCCACAGCCCCCCACCCCCAGGACCCCCGGGAAAGGGCCAGTGAATTGGATAGGATGACAGCCAGGAGGGTGGGAGGGAGGAAAGTCACACCAGGGAGAAACCAGGGTGCAGAGGAAAAGTAATGGGGTTGTACCACCACGCCGGCAGTAGAAAACCTAGCAGGAAAAAAAAAAACGGGCTAGAGGCGCCTGGGTGGCTCGGTTGGCTGAGCGTCCGGCTTTGGCTCAGGTCACAACCTCACAGTCTGTGAGTTCCAGCCCTGCATCAGTCTCTGTGCTGACAGCTCAGAAACTGGAGCCTGCTTCGCATCCTGTGTCTCCCTCTCTCTCTCTCTCTGCCTCTCTCCCGCTTATGCTCTGTCTCTCTTGCTCTCAAAAATAAAAAAAAACATTTTTTAAAAAGTTAAAAATTAAAGAATGGGCTAAGGGCTGAAATCCAAATCCATCAAAAAGGAACGCAAATTGGTAAAAGAAACATGAGAACAGACTAAGCCTCCCTTCTCTCATAAAAGCCCCTCAGCAATGAAACGCCGTGAGGAGGTGTTTTCAGATGATAGTGTTTGATGTTGGGAGGAAGGCGATGAGACAGACAACTCCAGGCGATTGGGTGGGGTGGAAGCCCTTTTATGGCCTTCAGAGCAACGTGGCAGTGATGTGGCATTTAAACACTGCCGCCCAGGACTGCAGACCCTGGATAAAAGGAAGTGTCAGAAACACCCAAGCGGTACTGAAAAGCCGCTGATCGCTGAGTCCATAGGGACAGTGGCAAACAACCTAAATTTCCATTAATAGGACATTCCACTGAAAAGTAAAAGGAGGGTGCTATTAGGGGGTACAATTTAATTACATGGAGAAATTATTATGTTTGTTCCAAGTGGAAATAAACAAGAAAACAGGTGGCAAGGAATCCTGGGGGTTAAGAGATGCAGCTTCACAGACGGGCTCTTGGATGGACCACGAGGCCGCAGACCTTTAGCGGGCCCTTCAGCCTTCTGGCTTCCTAATGAAGGCGGCCCGGCACCCACAGGGAGGGCTCTGCCTCCGGAGGGAATGTAAATGCCTCGTAGATCCTGTGCAGAAGGCACCCGGGAGTAGATACACCAAATGCTAGTCACTGTATGCTAATGAGGGGGGAGGGTGGGATGGAGAGTCTCTCATTTAATTTTTTCCTCTTTTACATTTACCAAAAGTAAATATATTGCTTGTGTGCCCTTAGAAATACACTAAATCAACAGGACAGGCCACTAGAGGCTGGGCAAGGGGAAGATAAGCAGTGACCTGGGCAATGGCAGTTTCGGCGACGGGGTTGAGAGAGGGTGGAGACACCAGTGTAGGCAACCAGTATAGACACCCAGTGAGGACCTGCCCTCCGCAGGAGCAGTCGGAGGAGGGGCCGATGGCTGACATGGGTCCTGTTTCAGTCTCTCAGAAGAAAACCAGCAGACGGAGAGCTCAAAGCACAGGGCAGATGTGATATTGGCAAGAATAACAGGGCGTGAAGAGGGGCAGGCAGGACTCACATCGCCAATCGAAGATCAATAACCAACTGAAGATCAAAGGAAAGGAGAGCCAACAATCACATGACAGATACTGATGAAACCCTTGTGCTGTTTCCTCCCCTCACGTCACAGTCTCTGAAGCCCTTTCTGAACTTGGTCCTGCCTGGCCCACCTGATTCCTACTGCGGACAGGAAATGCTGACAATGCCCGGTGTTCAGGGCTTCGCTCAACAGCCGAGTCTAGAGTGTGCTTCTCAGAGGGGGTCCTGAGGGTCTCCCTCCTGGCAGAGAGGGGCTCAGGGACCCCCCCCCCATCAGTGGGAGCAGTGCTGCCTTCATCCCATTCACGCATCCAAGGTCCTAGAGGGTACCCTCTGCGGAAAGGTTTCTGAGGTTGAAGACCAGCCAGAGACATGTGCCCCAGAGCTCTGGTCTGCTCTGCGCACCTGCTCCCCGTCACCCAGAGGTGCAGCCAGACGAGGCGTCTGAAGCCTCAGTCTCTTGGAACGGATCAGAGAGCCACTACTGCGCTTGAGGGAAAGTAAGTTCGACGGTTTTCCAAGCTCCAAGTGTTAAAGGTGATGGATTTCTTCACGAAAACCCCCACCAACCGGGAGTTGGAGTTTCACATACAACCTGGGAAATACGATTGCATCGCTCCAAAACTAGAACGCGCCGTAACGCGATGTAACGCTATATAGCCACGACTTTCACATGTATGGTCTTGAAGTCTCGCCAGAACTACCTCCCCGACACTGCTTCCTCCCAGGAATCCCATCTGCAGGATCTGGCACTCGCGTGAAAGAGACGCTGGTTTTCTGCCCATCAGGAGGGCACTAGAACTTGATGCTGAGAAGTGTGGGTTTCAAGACTAGGACCATCTCTTTATCGTATCTCTAACTCGGAGTGTGTTTCTCTAAATTAACGGAACTCTCGGCTAGGAGTTTGACAACAAAGTCAAGAAAATGAGGGCCGTGATGGGGATGGAACGCCCCCCCCCCCCCGATAGAATCCACCAGTAAAATGACAGCCGGGGCATCCCACGGTGTTTAATACCAAATCTGAAGGGGGTGATTTTGTGTAGCACAGACACTCCATTCACTGAGCTATTCGTCTCAAAAATCATGGGGTTGGCAAACACATCAGAAAGCTCCAACTTCATACCACAGAACAGGGAGTCAAAAGTTCAGGTGAAACCAAAAGAAATACTTGTCTTTAATAATGAAAAATTCACTGTCATGAGGAATTCAAATCAACATATCGAGAGACACCTATTTATATGATCAAACTTTCAGGCAGGGGCGCCTGGATGGCTCAGTGGTTACGCGTCAGACTCTTGATTTCGGCTCAGGTCACGATCTTGTGGCTTGTGAGTTGGAGCCTCGTGTCAGGCTCTGTACTGGCAGCATGGTGCCTGCTTGGGATTCCCTGTCTCCCTGTCTCTCTCTGCCCCTCCCTGGCTCATGTGTACTTGCGTTTTCTCTCTCTCTCTCTCTCTCTCCCTCTCAAAATAAATAGATAAGCCTTAAAAAAATAAAAATCAAACTTTGAAGGAGATGAAGACTGTACAGTAGAAAAAAAGAAAACAAGACAAAAACAAGGCTTGGAGTCAGGAGAAACCAAGCTTGAGGCAAGGCTCCACCACGACCAGCCGCATCGGTGGCTCAGTCCAAGCCCCTGGCAGCTCAGCCCAGGGCCTGGGTGACATCAGTGTCAGTGCTCCCATCCTTACTGCCACTATGAGGGTTGGGACTTCACAAGAAGAGCGAATAAAGTGTTACAGAAAAAGCAAAGTGGCAGCAAACACCACCGAAGCTTAAGCATCGTGACCTTCTCCCCTGTTTCACCCACATGAGAAACGAGGGGAAACATATTTCATCCCCTCAGCCCCTGGGGCCCGTGGGGAGTGAACAACGGGAGAGTAGCCTAGAAAAGCTGAATCAATTTACATTAAAAAGGACTCAGAGACAATCACAGGAGAACAAATGTGGAAAATGGGAGGTGGAGGGGAGAGATGGTAGGGGCATGTGAGGAGAGCCGGGCGCACAGGGATGCTGCCTTGAAGAAGACCATCATGAGATGGGTGGACAGCGTCTTCTGGACTTTTTTCTGAGTCCAACTATTCCTCAGTTCTCTATTGCCGTGTCGGAAATTATGTCTGAATGTAACTACTAAAAACAGCATGTACTCTGATCTCACGGTTTCTGCAGGTCGGGAACCTGGGCATAGTTGAGGTGGGTTCTCGGCCGTCGAGGTACCGGCGGGGCTGGGGTCTCATTTGAAGGCTGGATGGGGGAAGGCTCTGCTTCCAAACTCACGTGGTTGTAAGCAGGGTTGACCTAGGGTCCAGGCCCCTGGAGGCCACCCTCGGTGTTGGCTCGGCGGGCCCTCCTGCATGGCGACTTGCTTGGTCAAAGCATGCCAGCCCAGAGGTAACAGAATCTGCCACAAGGCAAGGTCACCGGCTTGTGTAATGTCATCACACAAGTGACATCCCAAACTACCTTTGCCATATTCTACTGCTTGAGGCAAGTCACTGAGTCCTGCCCGCATTCTGGGGGAGGGCACCACACAGAAACATGAAGACCAAAAGGCGGGGGTCCACTTGGGGCCATCTCAGAAGACTGCCTACCACCGCCCCCTTTCATTCGCTTGTACTTCCAGTGCTCTTGCTATGCTGCAGCTGCGTATCTTTTGAATAAAACAGTGTGCCAAGACCAGCCGTACAACTCCTCAATTTTATTTGGGTCCCGTACATGTAAAACTCAAAGCGAGACCCCTAAAGTACGTGACTGGGCAGCAATGCTAAGGAGGAAATCCGAGTAGCTTTAGGAAGAACGACAGAGCCCACAGCTAACCTGACCCTAACTGCACTAAGTCAGTGTTGGGCCAAGTTTGCTCATCTGCCCACTGCCTTCCAGTCATTCTCCGGACGACCGGCACCCAGCTTCCCCCGGCCCCACGGTGGTCAGTGTGATCTGGGAACTGGACCTGGCTTGTTATTATCAACCTGTTCTTTTTCGATTGTACATTTTTATGTATGAGAATAATTTTTATTTTCATGTTATTTTTATGTCTATGTTTTCAACCCTCTTTCCTCAACCCTCCACACATCACTGGTGCCCTGGTGGGAGTCCATCCGCACTGGACTCGTCCATCCTGGATTCATCGTCAGCATCAGGAGGAAGTCCCTGGGGATGATTTCAGTGGAGCGGCTCATAGGAAGTGTACGTGAGGCACTTTTTACGTGTGTGAATTTCTTTTCGCATGTGAAAAATTTGACAACATTCCCCCCATAGAACCCATTCCATTCTTATTAGACTTTTTATCTTATAAAAGAAATCTCTGCGGGCAGCCTCATTTTTATTCTTTCTTCCCAGTATTTATTTGTTTTTCCTTCATATTCTTTTTTTTAATATTTACTTATTTTTAAGAGAGAGACAGACAGACAGAGTGTGAGCAGGGGAGAGGCAGAGAGAGAGGGAGACACAGAATCGGAAGCAGGCTCCAGGGTCAAAACGTCAATAGAATAAATCTTCCTCTCTGGGCTAATGAAAGAATTGGGTTTTTAGTACAAAAAAGTCCCACCAAGGGACACCTGGGTGGCTCAGTCAGTTAAGCCTCCGACTTCAGCTCAGGTCATGGTCTCGCAGTTCATGAGTTCAAGCCCCGCATCGGGCTCTGTGCTGACAGCTCGGAGCCTGGAGCCTGCTTCGGATTCTGTGTCTCCCTCTCTCTCTTCCCTGCTCATGCTGTCTCTCTCTCTCTCTCTCAAAAACAAAACAAAACCAAACAAAACCCTCACGAACTGTAAGGTCATAACCTGAGCCCAAGGCGGACACATAACCGACTGAGCCACCCAGGTGCCAAAGTGTCTGACTCTTGATTTTGGCTCAGGTCATGATCTCATGGTTTGTGACTTCGAGCCCCACATCAGGCTCCAGGCTGACAGTGCAGAGCCTACTTGGGATTCTCTCTCTCTCTCTGCCCCTCACCTGCTCCCCTCTCTGTCTCTCTCAAAATAAATAAATAAACTGAAAAAAATTCCACCGAGTCTCCTGCCAGGCAAAATTAATAGACTTAGCGGTGTCTTGGTGAAATCATTCAAGGATAAGAATGAACATAAAACTGTACAAGCAGAAAAAAGTAAAGTGTAAGAGGGAATCAGACTTCTCCTCCACAGCACTGTACGCCAGAAGGTGGAGGAGATGGGTATTTCTTAGAGAGAAAAGACGGGAATCTTGGAATTACGTCCTCAGTCAGTTCCGCTGTGAGCGCCCCCAAGCGGGCCCCCGAGAGGCACACTCCGGGACCAGAGAGCAGGGTGCTGGGAGCCACCTGCAGGCTTTACCCGGTTCTGGAAGGGGGCGGGGTACAGGGGAACAATCTAAACAATAAATGGGGAAGACAGGGACCAAACTGTTGGCCTCAAAGTTTAAAATCGAGTCTTTTCCTCCTAGGCGCACAATGTTTTGAAAAGACTTACTAAAATATTGCTGGATGGGGAGCCTGGGGGGCTCAGTCGGTTAAGCCTCCGACTTCAGCTCAGGTCAGATCTCACGGTTTGTGGGTTCGAGCCCCACGTCAGGCTCTGTGCTGACCGCTAGCTCAGAGCCTGGAGCCTGCTTCCGGTTCTGTGTCTCCTTCTCTCTCTGCCCCTCCCCTCTCATGCTCTGTCTCTCTCTGTATCAAAAATAAATAAAACATTTAAAAAAAATTTTTTAATAAAATATTGCTGGATAAAGGGGCGCCTTGGGGCTCAGTCGGTTGAGCATCCAGCCTCAGCTCAGGTCATGATCCCGCACTTCGTGGGTTCGAGCCCCACGTCAGGCTCTGTGCTAACAGCTCAGAGCCTGGAGCCTGCTTCGGATTCTGTGTCTCCCTCTCTCTCTGACCCTCTCCTGCTTATGCTGTCTCTCTCTGTCTCTCTCTGTCTCTGTCTCTCTCTCTCTCTCTCAGAAATAAATAAAACATTAAAAAAAATTTAAATATTGCTGGACACAAAGGAAGCAAAGAGCAGGGCGCGAGCAGAGGGTCAAAGGAGAGACTCACACGTGAGGGGCTGATCGGGCACACAAAAAGCCAGCCTGCTGCGGCTGCCAGAAACTCACTGCAGCCTGATCTTGCTGGGGGTCAAAGCAAAGAGGTGAGCACGGTCAGGTGCAGCCAGGATCACCCCGGCTCCCTGCCCCCCATGCCCTGAGCCAGCCCTCGGGGGACAAAGAGCTCCGGTGTCCAGGGAGGGGTGGGGCGGGATGGGCGGTGTCCAGGGAGGGGTGGGGATTACACCATGTCTGTTTCCTGGCTCTGATGTGGTAGCATAGCGCTTTGTGGGGTCGCCATCCAGGGAAACGGGCAGGGGGTACAAGGGGCCTCCCCGCACGATTTTTCCAACTTCCTGTGAATCTACCATTACTTCAAAATAATAATTTGAAAGGAAAATAACTCCTGCGTAAAGAGAACACTGGGCCACGTGGTGGGAGACATCCCAGACAGAACCGGCCCCCAACACCCAGCCTGAATTCCGAATGCTCCTGGAAGCTGTTCAGGCAAAGTGATTCTAGGAGCGACAGGCCCCCGGGCACAGGTACGAGAGGCTGGCCAGGTTTGGGACTTATCCATTTAACTGTGCGTGATCTGTGCTTTCCTGTTTTTTAAATTTCTTTTTATTCTTTTTAAAGTTTTTTATTTATTTTTGAGAGACAGTGTGAGCGGGGGAGGGGCAGAGAGAGAGGGAGACACAGAATCTGAAGCAGGCTCCAGGCTCTGAGCTGTCAGCACAGAGCCCAATGCGGGGCTCGAACCCACGGCCCGTGAGATCATGACCTGAACTGAAG
>PJEM01018031.1:0-20001 GCA_004023845.1 Helogale parvula
GGGGGTGGGGTGGAGGCCCCTGTCGGGGGGCGGGGGGCGCTGTCGGGGGAGGGGGGATGCGGTGGGGTCCGCCATTGGGGTTGTGGTGGAGGCCGCTGTTGGGGGGGGTGGGGGCCGCCGTCGGGGGAGCAATGGGGGCCGCCTCGGGTGGTGGGGACTTGCACCCACCGCATTCACAAACAGCGAGCAGAGCGCACGCCTGGGCCTGGGCCTCCCAGCCTTCTCCCTGGGGCGGGGCCTCCTCGCTGGAGGCAGATTCAAGGCAAAACCTGTGTTTTCCCCTCAGTTTGTTCAATGCCTTCAGGCTCAACTTGCTGCACCCTGGATTGCTGTAATTGGAGGGATACTTGGGCTCTGTTTAAAGTTAGAAAAACTCTTGTGGACATTTAAAATTCTCCTACAAATTAGGCACACATACTTACTCCTTTGCAATGTACCCAGTGCATTTTATGGTTGGAAACTAAATATCTTGGACAGATTTTTCATCATATGAAAATGATCGTGAGCCTACTTACAATTACGCTGAAACAGATGTTTGAGCAGACTGTATAATCCGAGCGCAAGGTGTGCTATATAATGACCTTGCAGGCATTATGCTCAAGGAAATAAGTCAGAGAGACAAACGCTGTATGATCTCACTTACACGCTCGATCCAGAACCAAACAAACCAAAGTCTAGGAAAAGACATCAGACCTGTGATCACCAGAGCCAGGGGGTGGGGAGGGGCATGAGAGGAAGGGGTCAGCAGGTGCCAGCTTCCAGCTGTAAGGTAAGTGAGTCCTGGGGATGTCCGGCTCAGGGAGGCGACTCCGGCTGACGTGGCTGTGGGGTGCATCGGGCAGCTGCGGGGAGAGTGGATCTGAGAGCTCCCGGCACAAGGAAAACACTTCTTTTTGTGCCGTATGTGGTGATAAACTCACTGTGGCCATCGCTTCACAATGTACATAAGTCAAATCAATATACTGTCCACCTTATGTTTATACAGTGCTGTATGTCATTATATCTCAATAAAACTGAAAAGAAAAAAGTGATTGGAAGCTTGAAATACACATAAGTATCAATCCTACAATAAAAAGAAATAATAACGGACCCTGTAGTGGTGAAGACACACTACAGAGAAGCAGCTGCCGTAAAAGGTGTGCAGACACACCTGGAAACAGGGGCTCTGAGAAATGCTGCACATTCATATGCGGTTTATTCTGCTGTTACAGGACAAGGATTCATTTGTAGCCACAGAAGATGTGCTTTTACAAGTGCCACTTGGCATGTTTAATTATTGATCTGCTTTAGGAAACAGAGGTCAAGCCGCTACTGTGATTTGAGGAGCGCGCCACCGACAGTAAGGAAAATAAATCATGTTCAACCACAGAAACGCGCAGCGCTCCTCTAAATCGGTCACAGATCTGCTCACAGAAAGAGTTATTTACTGATCTCCCTCTTGTTCTGCTTGTATAAAACCAGAACAGAAACTCCGGTGTCGTTGGAATGTCAAGTTTCATCACACAGTAAAGGAGCAGCACAGGTGGACAAAATCTAAGAATCTTATGGGCCTTTCTGTGTACAAAGACACACTGACGGTGTTACCATCCAAGTAATTCCTGTCATTTAAAACTAAACATTAGAAGTAATTCTGTCATCTCTTCTTACAGAGCTTAGCAGACCCCCCCCCCCCGCCCCCATTGTGTTTTGAACCAAGGGCACTCTTGGGTGAGCACTAGATCACCAATTCATTGGCACAGCCCTGAGAGGAGGAACTCACCACAGCTGGCCGGGTACCCGGCCAGAGGCCGCACCTCTGCTGGGGGAGAAAGGTGACTTCTGCCCTCCTGGCACCAGGCGTGGAGTCAGGTAAGCGGAGGGATGGGGAGATGGGTGGGGGTGTTCCAGGCAGAGAGAACAGTGTGTTCAGAAGAACGCGGGGTGTGTGAGGGTTTAGCGGTTCTGAGCGGCTAGAGTGAAAAATGAGAGGAGGCCAAAATGATCATGTCTCTCGAGACCCATTCTTGAACAGGAGAGAAAAAAAGGCAAGTGCTTCATGGCTTTTCCATCAATATTTTACCAAATTTAATGTGATAGAGGATTGAAATTCAATGTTTAAAATGTAATGGATTCTTTCCATTTAATTAGTGGGTAACATTCAAATGTATAAACAAATGTAGTAGTTGATGTTATGTTACCTACATGTAATTAAAAGCCAAAGGGAAAAATATTTTCTACAACCGACTCCGTCCTCTGACCCCACTTTTATGCTGCCAGTCCAGGGTTGGGCTGCCAAATCGGTGTCAGCCAGCTTTTGAGAAAGACAGGCATCCGGACAAACTTGCATCCTTCCATGAAGGAGACGGTCCCAACGCAGAGAGTCACACCCACCAGGCTGATGCTAACTGGCTCACAAAATCATGAAAACACAACAACTGGATTTTGCAAAGCAGAGCAATGTTCCAGCACAGTCTCAGTGTTCGCTGCTTCAGTGGCTCATGATTGCACGTGATAAATATCCTGTATCTAAACCTTAAGATATCATAGGGTTTGATATATATACATGCTTAAGAAGCCATTGCCACACACAGACCATCTCCCCAGGACAGAAATTGCCTCCTGTCTCTTTGCGAGCCCTTCCTTCTTGCCCCGCCCCCAAGCCACCCCAAGCCACGCCCTCACTTTAAGCAGCCCTTGATCTTCTGTCTGTCACTATTGGTTACGTTGCATTTTCTAGAGTTTACATAAGTAGGCTCATACATTATGGATTTCTTCACCTGGAATCCCTGTATTGAGACTCGCACATCTGCTGCATGGACCACTGGTGCACTTGTTATGGATGAATGGCGTCCCGTTGACTGGCTATGCCACATTGTACTTAACCACTTACTTATGGAAATTGGGCTGTTTCCAGTTTGGGTCTACCACCCAGAGCTAATACAAACAGTCTTGCACAGGCTGAGTGGCAATGTGTTTCCATCTTCCTGGAGTAAACACCCGGGCACGGACGGTCAGCTCTCACGACGGGCCTGTGCTCAGCGTGTGCACAGGTGGACACGCTGCCGTCCAGAGTGGCTGTTACTTTCCCTTCCCCGCACCGGTGTACGACATTTCCAGTTCAGTCTCCCACATCCTTGCCAATACTTGGGAAGATCAATCTTCTGAAGTTTGAACATTCTCACGGGTATGCAGTAGGGCCTCACTGGGGCTTTAACGTCGTCGGCTTGGTGACTGGTGCCCGGGCATCTTTTCAATCTCATATGCTCCTGGAGGAAGTGTCTGTTCTAATCTCTTAAAATATTTCTCTCGCTCTCACTTACGATCTGCTGTATTCTGGATAGAAGTTCTGCATCAGGTACACGATTTGCAAATGTTTCCTACTAGTCTAGGCTTATCTGTTCATTCTTTTAACAGTTATTTTTTGAAAAGCAGTTCTATTTCATTTTGATAATGTCCAACTATCACTGCTTTCTCTTTGGATTATGCTTCTGATGCTGTAGCAAGTAAGTCTTTGCCTTAAACACAGTCACAAAGATATTTTCCGTATGTTTTCTTGCAGAATTTTTGTAGTTTTAGGTTTTACATTTAGGTCAGTCATTTACTTCGTATTAATCTCTGTATATGGTACAGGATATGGATCTAGGGTTTAATTAATTTATTTTGTTTTTGCATGTAGATATTCAGTTTTTCCAGAATTGCTCGTTGGAAAAACTATCCTTTCTATACTGAATCTTCATTGTAACCTTGTCAGAAATCAGTTGTTCATACATGTATGGATCTATTTCATAACTCTCTGTTCTATTGATCTTTCCTTTTTTTCAAGAACACCATATTGTCTTGATGGGCTTTATAATGAGACTTTAAATCAGGTAGTATTCTTCTTCTAACCTTGTTCTATTGTCTCAAAATGATTCTATTTTAGTTCTTTGCATTTCCATTTACATATTTCATAATCAGCTTGTCAATTTCTACCAAAACATATGCCCATATATTGACTGAGAATGCACTGAATTTATAGGTCCGTTTGGGGATCATTAGGATCTTAAACATATCCAGTCTCCTGATGCACGAACATGGTACATCTCTCCATTTACTTAGTACTTTCCAATCACTCTCACTGTTTTATAGTTGTAAGTGGACAGACACTGCATTCATTTTGTCTGACAAACCTCTGAGTATTTCATGTTTTTGTTGTTGTAAGTGGTGTTTTAATTTTCTGGTGGGTTATTGCTAAACGCGTAAGTACAATTGTTTTTTGCATATCGCTCTTATATTCTGCAGCCTCACTAAACTAATTATTTCGTAACTGTTTGTAGGTTCTGTTGGATGTTTTACATAGATGATCATGTTGTCTCTAAACAAAGGGAAAGTTTTACTGCTACTTTTCCACCCTCACAACTCTTTTTCTTGCCTTGGTACACCAGCCAGCACTTCCCGTCAATGGTGAGCGGGAGCCGGAAGAGAAGACATCCGCGTCTTGCTCTGTCTGAAGACATTCAGTCGTGATCATTAGGTGTGTTGTTATCTACAGCTTTTTTATAGATGCCTGTTGTCAGGTTGAAGAAATTCCCTTCCACTCTCATTTCCCTCTTATATTTTTATTTTCTTTTGTTTGACAGACTTAACATTTTGTATGTTGCAGTTCCATTGTTGATCACTTCTTTCCAATCTGTTTGACTGAAAAAGTATTTGTTGTATTTTTGTTTTTGAAAGATATTTTTGTTGGGTATAGAATTCTAAGCTGATAGTTTTCATTTCAGTACAGTAAACACGGGCTTTATTGTCTGCTCATGGATATGGATTATTTCTAACAGGAAATCTACTGTCCTTGTCAGTTTTGTTCCTCTAATGTGAAGTGTTGTTTTTTCTCTGGTTGTATTTACACTTCTCTCTTTATCATGGATTTAGACAATCTGACTGGTATGGACCTTGATATAGTTTTCATTTTACTTATGAGTGGGGTTCGTTGGACTTCATCAATATGTTGTTTCATAGTGTTCTATACAATGAAGACTTTTGGCATTATTTACTGTTTGGGTCCCTTCTTTGGAGGACTCCAACTCCAATTATAGAAGTCTGCGTGAGGTTGCCTTGTGACTCACCAATGCTTTATTTTTAAAAATCCTTTGTTTTCTCTCTTTTTTTTTAAATAGAAAGTGGCCCCTGTTAGGTCTTCAAGTTCACTGATCTCTTTTTCTTTGATGTATAATCAACACATATGTATTTTCCAACTCACACATTTTAGTTTTTGTCTCTGAAGTTCTATTAGGATGTGTTTTAGGTCTTCAGTGTATCTACTCAGCTTTGGGGATGTATGAAATACAGTCATAAAAAATGTCTTAATGCCGTGTTTGCTGTTTCTAACGTCCATGTCGGCTGTAGGCAGCTCACTGGGTCGGGCTTCTCCCCACGGTCGGTGCATATGCAGTCACATTTGGTTATATTCCAGACACTGAGCCTTTGATTCTGTGCCATGCTGAGTGTTTTTAGGTCCCTAAAAATATTTTTATCTTCAATTCTTGGATTCAATTAAATTAGTTGTGGAAGTTTAACCCTTTCAGCTCCTGCTTTTGAGATTCACAAGGTGAGATGAGAGCTGCACATAATTTAAGGCTAATTTTTTCCCACATCCCAAGGCAAGAACCTTCCGAGCTCTGCACTCAGTGCACCATGAAGTGCAAGTCAAACTGCAATGACACACCGCCTCACACTCATCAGGACGCTTACTATAATAAACAGTGTCCCAGGTTTGTGAGGATGTGGGCAGACTGGGAGCCTTGTGCACCGTAGGTAGGCATGGACAATGGTACAGCCGCTGTGTAAAACAGCATGACAGCTTCTCACAAATTAAACAGCATTGCCACGTGATCCGACAATTCCACTTATGGATATTTACTCCAAAGAACTGAAAGCAGGGTCTCGAGAAGATATTTGTACGCCTGTGTTCGTAGCAACATTATTTACAATAGCTGCAAGAGGGAGCAAACCAAGTGTATGTTGGATGAATAGACAACCATAATGTGGTGTGTATATACGATGGAATATGATCCAGCCTCATAAAAGAAGAGAATTCTGATACAAGCTACGACATGGATGAGCACTGAGGACATTATCCTGAAGGAAATAAGCCAGTCACGGATGATAGTACTACAGTATTCCACTTACATGAGATACTCAGTCTAGTCAAAATCACAGAGACAGAAAGTGGAATGGGTTTTCCCAGGGGCTGAAGAGAGGGGGAAGGGGGAGCCGTTGTTAAATGGGCATAGAGTTTCAGTTTTGTAAGATGAAAAGATCATAAAAGATAAGTCCATCTTTTATGGAGATGAATGTAGGTGATGGTTACACAAAATCGTGACACTCTTTAATGTCCCTGAACCGTACACTGAGAAGTAAATCAGATGGTAAATTTTATATTAAATTTGTTTTAGTACAAAAAAACTAGAAAAAGTGGCGAGATGAAGTCTTGCTGAAGCAAACAAAAATTGAAGGAGTTTATCCCCCCAGATCTGCCCAAAGATGTCCTAGAGGAACGTCTGTGATGTGACGTGCAAGAACCCTGGGGCAGCGCTGGAGCACAGGGGAGAACGGACCTCACGAGGCAGAGTGAGACGGGACGTGAGTGGAGGGCAAGCGGTACGTAATCACTTTTAACCCTGGTATGAAGTTGAAACACAAAATTATTCAGATAATTGTATAGGGGCACCTAGGGGGCTCAGTGGGCTAAGTGTCTGACTGGTTTTCAGCTCAGGTCATGAACTCGTGGTCCGTGAGGCTGAGCCCCTGTCAGGTTCTGCACGGACAGTGCAAGATCTCCCCGTCTCTCCAGGGTGTGGACGAATGACAGCACCCAAGAGGTGGGCTGCTCGGGACTCTCTCTCCCTCTCTCTCTGCACCCCCTCCAAAACTAAATAAATAAAAAATAAAATAAAAATAATAAAATAGCTGTACCAAAATAGTAGATTTCTTTTTTAATGTTTATTTATTTTTTAAAGTGAGAGAGAGAGACCGAGTGTGAGCAGGGGAGGG
The DNA here is from genome assembly GCA_004023845.1 of Helogale parvula. Classification (NCBI taxonomy): domain Eukaryota; kingdom Metazoa; phylum Chordata; class Mammalia; order Carnivora; family Herpestidae; genus Helogale; species Helogale parvula. Next base: position 7,009 of record PJEM01018031.1, read on the forward strand.
GCAGAGAGAGAGGGAGACACTGAATCCATAGCAGGCTGTCAGCCCAGAGCCCGACGCAGGGCTTGAACTCACGAACTGTGAGAACTGTGACCTGAGCTGAAGTCCGATGCTTAACCGACTGAGGCACCCAGGTGCCCTAGCAGATTTCTTGATTTGGCCAAAGAAATGTCTATTAGTAGAACAAATACAGAGAAGCATAAATACTGAAATCTGAGTAAAGTTCTAGCATTTTTATACAAGGCTTGCTGGCTCTTGGATAGCCCAAAACTCACTTTGTTTAACATGATTTTCCTTTGGCTTTGGGTCACGGGCTTCATTTTTGAGTTGACAATTTCAGTGAAAAATATATGCATTACTCCTAGGTTCTTAAACCTGTGCCAGGTGCTTTATCCAATAAACTAGTAGATTTTTTAAAAGAAGTTTTAAAGTATATTTATGTATTTTGAGAGAGAGAAAGAGCACGTGCACAAAGGGACAGGAGCAGAGGGGAGGGAGGGAGAGAAGCCCCAGCAGGCTCCACACGGTCAGCACAGAGCCCGAACAGGGCTCCATCTCAGGAACCATGAGATCATGACCTGCACTGAGATCAAGAGCTGGACACTTAACCCACTGAGCCACCAGGCACCCCAAAAGATAAATCAATTAAAACATTTCACGTGGGTTTTCTCAGTGCTCTTCTGAATGAATAAAATACTTTATTAAACTTTTCAATTACAGAAAATGCCTATCATTTTTTCCATTTTTCAATAGCTTCAAACCCAAAGGAATGAAAGGAATATGGTGAGAAGCGCCTTCAGGATTAAATATTCAGACCAACAGTGTTTGGTTTTATGTCCTCAGTGAGGCCAGTTGTGCAGACTGGTCTGTCCCTGATGTGGGTGGGCCCCACCCGGTCAGGTGAAGGTGGGTGCAGAACCAGACCCTCTTCTTGCCTGACCGTCTCTGAACCGGGACGTTGGCTTTCGTCCTCTTTCACACTGTGACAAAGACACTGGCTCTTTCTGGGTCTCGAGCCTGCCAGCCTTCAGACGGGATGACATCGGTCCTCCTGGCCCTCGGGTCATGTGGTCAGGTGGACCTAAGCTCCTGGCCCGCCCCCGCCAGGTTCCAGCTGGGGGCCGGCAGGTCTCGAGGGAACCCAGCTTCGTGGTCATGTGGGCCAGTCTCCTCCGTTGAATCTCGCTGTAGGTACGGTCCTGGTCTATCGGTTTTGTTTCTCTGGAAAGCCCCGGCTGATATGTAAGGTTTGCCAAGTACGTTTGGAACAATCCAAAATTAACTAGAAAATAAAGGTCGTGAGCCCTTCTTGTGAGGTTATGCAGTTAAGGACATCCTGCAAAATGAGGCCTTATCACTGACTTGCAATGACATTGAAAAGAAAGAAGAAACTTCTGGACTCTTTCCTGTGGTTGCACTTTGCAAGGTTGAGCTTGCTCAATCCTGGGAGCCGTGTCTGTATTCGTCCTGCTAGCGGGCTGTTTTATAATCGCTGGAATTCTTCTGCCCTTTTTGACTAAATAATGAATTCCATAATAACCCGGTGTGCACATGCGCAGGCCGAGCCGTGGTGAGCGCAGCGCCGGCCCGAGCGCCCCCCCTTCGTCTCTGTGCTCAGATTCCTGCCTAATGACAAAAATGTTGTGCAAATGTCAGTCACGTGGATCTGTTTGTGAAACCCCATCTCCACGTGTGCACTCCCTCGGGACAGCCACGGGGTGATTCAGCACCAGGCCGACTCCCCCCGGAAGACACAATGTGGGGCAAAGCCCTCCTGAAGGTTAGCAAATGTGGGCACAAGGCTGCAGACACACCCTGACCCGGACCCGAATGCAGGTGCGCCAGCCTCCGGGTCCTTCTGGAAGACCCTGGGGTGAGGTCGTGCGTAAGAGCGCGGCTGTCTTCAGGGCGTGAGACAAATGACAGCACGAGTCCCCAATGTCACGTTTGACAACATAAATGTATGTGACAAGTCTCCACGAGCAGACACTGAGCACACACTCTGTTCTCCCTGCCCTACTGCACACGACAGTGGTTCTGGGGCTTGGGGACACGCGCCGCCTGGGAGTGGGGCCGGGGAGAGCTCTTGTTGGAAGAGGCATCTGCAGCCGCCTCCCAGAGCTCTGTCCCTGCAGTCTGGGTGTCTGCAGCCGCCTCCCAGAGGCCGGTCCCCGCAGTCTGGGCGTCTGCGAGAGGCGAGCGCAGTGTCACCTGCCCCTGGGCGTCTGCGAGAGGCCAGCACGGATGCTCGCCTGTGGGGAAGCGGTGCGGGCTCCGACCTCCCGAGGGAGGGGCGCCAGCTTCCTTCTGGCTCCAGCCACAGGAGATGCCCCTTTTCTCTCTCTCTGTGTTCTTGTTTGATCCCAACTACAAAGACCTTCTGGGCTGGGGAGCCATCCAAAGCCTAGTCCTGAGGCCACCCTGACCTGGTCTGTCACTGGGTTATAGGTGGCAAAGGCCAGTGACCTCCACCATGCCTCAGCCCGTCCCTGGGGTCTGCCATGCTGCAAACCCAGAACCCCGTTTATGAGATCGCTGGTCTTTCTTCGAATGCTGTTTTCTTGTTAAGCCTGAACAAAGCCGTCTGTGGTCCACCTGGCCTCCTGGGGTCTTGAACCTGCCTGGGTCTGCTTTCTCCCCTCCCACGGGGCAAGGCAGGGATCCCAGCCTCTCCCGGCACATTGCTGCCATGGTCTGACTGTGCCGTCCTCCTCGGCTGAGTGTCACTCCTGCTGAATGAACGGCCGGCCCCAGCAGGGGCTCTAGGAGGCTGTGTCCATGGGAGCTGCGCGATGGCGGGACTTTCCTAGGCAGCCTCCCCCAGACGTCCTTTCCCCGCTACTTCCCTTCCCTCCCACGGCAGTTCTGTGCCCTCCCGTGATCCCACCTGTTATGAGGCAACCCGGCAGATGATTGGCTGGGGACAGGGCCCTCTGGGAGCGGATGACAGTCACAGTCGGACAGCTGAGAAGGACTTTATTCTTACCAAGGGCACCACTGTGTCCTTCCTTCCACCAGATGAACCGGCTGGCCTGTGAGCCTGTGGCGGGCCAGGTGATCTGTCCCCACCATTGGCACTGCCGTGGGCCAGAGCTGCTGCTCGGACCGCCATCCTCTTCCTTCAAGTTTGTTCTTTCTTTTTTTAAATAGTTTATTGCCAAGCTGGTTTCCATATAACGCCCAGTGCTCTTCCCCACAAGTGCCCTCCTCCATGTCCATCACCCCTCTTCCCCTCCCCCCCTTCAGCCCTCAGTTTGTCAGTATTCGTCTCCCATGATTTGTCTCCCTCCCTCTCCCTAGCTCTCTTTCCCCGCTTCCACTCCCCATGCTCCTGTTTCTCCTGTTAGACCTATCAATGAAAACATATGGAATCTGTCCTTCTCCGCCTGACTTATTTCGCTTAGCATGACACCCTCGAGGTCCATCCACATTGCCACGAATGGCCAGATTTCATTTTTTGTCATTGCCACGTAGTATTCCATTGTGTATATATACCACATCTTCTTGATCCATTCATCAGGTGATGGACATTTAGGCTCTTTCCATGATTTGGCTATTGTAGAAAGTGCCACTATGAACATTGGGGTACATGTGCCCCTGTGCATCAGCACTTCTGTATCCCTTGGGTAGATCCCCTAACAGTGCTATTGCTGGGTCATAGGGGGGTTCTACTGACAGTTTTTTGAGGAACCTCCACACTGTTTTCCAGAGCGGCTGCACCAGTTTACATTACCACCAACAGTGCAGGAGGGTGCCCGTCTCTCCACACCCTCGCCAGCATCTACAGTCTCTTGATTTGCTCATTTTAGCCACGCTGACTGGCGTGAGGTGGTACCTCAGTGTGGTTTTGATTTGTATTTCCCTGATGATGAGTGATGTTGAGCATCGTTTCATGTGTCTGTAGGCCATCTGGATGTCCTCTTTGGAGAAGTGTCTGTTCAGGTCTTCTGCCCATTTCTTCACTGGATTATTCATTTTTCGGGTGTGGAGTTTGGTGATTTCCTTGTAGATTTTGGATACTAGCCCTTTATCCAATATGTTGTTTACCACTATCTTTTCCCATTCTATCAGTTGTCTATTAGTTTTCTTGATTGTTTCCTTTGCAGTGCAGAAGCTTTTTATCTTGATGAGGTCCCAGTAGTTCATTTTTGTTCTTGATTCCCTTGCCTTTGGGGATGTGTCAAGTAGGAAATTGCTGCGGTTGAGGTCAAGGAGGCTGTTTCCTGCTTTTTCCTCTAGGGTTTTGATGGTTTCCTGTCTCCATTCAGGTCCTTCTTCCATGTTGAGTTGATTTTTGTGTATGGTGTAAGAAAATGTTCTTTTCATTCTTCTGCATGTTGCTGTCCAGTTCTCCCAGCACCACTGGATGAAGAGACTGTCTTTTTTCCATTGGATACTCCTTCCTGCTTTGTCAAAGATTAATTGGCCATACACTTGGGGGTCCAGTTCTGGGTTCTCTATTCTATTCCATTGGTCTATGTGTCTGTTTTTGTGCCAGTACCGTACTGTCTTGATGATGACAGCTTTGTAGTAGGGGCTAAAGTCTGGGATTGTGATGCCTCGCATTTTGGTTTTCTTCTTCTTGAATCGATCTTCAGTATGACGTATCATAGTGAAACTGACAAAATATAAAGATAGCGAATTCTGAAAGCAGCTAGGGATAAAAGGGCCCTAACACACCATGGGAGACTTATCAGAGTGGTTTCAGACCTTCGAGTACTTTCACATCTCGCTCAGGTCTTGTCCCAGAGCCCAGAGAGCAGCCCCTTCCCCAGGCGGGGGCTTCTTTCTGACTTTGCAGAAGTCCAACTCCTAGTTCCGGCTCCGAAGGCACCACTTGCTGCCAGGGGGCTGCAGTGTGGTCCCCGCGCTCTAGGCTCTCTCTCGTGGCCTAGACTTGTGGCCCATTTCTGCCTGTGAGTCAGCTCTCCCTCAGTTCCTGTGTGCTGGACTCTGGGGGAGCTAGTGTTAGAAAGATAAACTCCTGCTCTCAGGGACCAGACAGACATATCTGGTAGGAAATGTAACATTTATTTCCAGCCCTAACGTTTCTGCTAAGGTTCCCTGCTCTGTCTTCTAGGGAATGCTGGACGTGATGCCCCAAGTCTTCAGTGTGTTTCCAAGACCTCCATGCACTCCAGCAACCTGGGGGGGGACACCCCAGCAAGTCGGGGGGGGGCACACAGCAGCAAGCTGTGGGGGGGACACCCCAGCAAGCATGGGGAAGACACTGCAGGGCAGGAGGGCTGAGGTTTGGTTGGTCAGCCATGCCACCAGTGCCACCAACAAGTTACTGTGAATTCTCGACCCTTAGTTTCTGTAAAATGCGGCTGATAACACCCATGCATGGTTTTGTTGTGAGAACCGAGATGGGGCGTCTAAGTGGCAGGGGCTAGCACACAGTAGGCACTTAATAGATGGTGTCTTCCGCCATCAATGCAGTGTGTGAGGCGTGACCTACACCTCCTGTTTCTACCAGTGATGGCCCAGTGGGCGGCCGTTGGGAACCGGATCTGTGCTCACCCTCCATCCGGGCCACCCGCACCCCCTCTGCTGGTGCTCTGACTTCGGAACACGCCACTGGTTCCCTCCCTGCTCCCCCAGGCAGGGCCCTGAGCCCCGACTTTCTGTGTGTAACCGGCCCGTGCTTGCGGCTGCTCCTCTGAGAAAGCGGGGCGAGGGCTTCCACCAACGCCTGCATGAGCGTTGCCGCTGCAGACTCTCCCCCCATCCGGGTGGCGGCGGCTACACTCGCAGACTCCCCAGTGCTTCCCCAGCAAGTTCAGGAGCGGGTGAGGAGTCGGCCTTGGACGCCCTCATCCCTCATGATGCTCAGCCTCACGACCGCAGTGAACACACGCATGTCTAGCGCGGTTTCCGGCATATGGTGTTTATTAATTTTACACCGATTGACTTAGCAAATGAGTGAAGATCTTAATTAGCAGATTTCCGCTGGGCAATCAGACATTCTCTTCCGAGAGCACATCTCAAGGACCAGTTGGATTCTGGATGAAACAAGTCTGTGAGTCTCCATCCGCCCCCGCTCCCCACGTCCCACACGCACAGCTGAGAGCAGGGACACCCTCGAGAATACGTGTTCACTCGTCAGTCTGGCCACTGCTCACCCTGAGCCCTTCCTCCAGGCTGGGCCACAGCAGCGGCGAAGCAGACGAGCCCTCGCTTTCCAGGGCCTTCTGTTCTAGTGCAGAGCAGAGTCTGGTGACAGGAGAGGCACACCACTGAGCAGCGGACAGTAGGCGAGGTGGTGACATGCCATGCAGAGTGGTGGAGGCCGACGTGGAGTGGCAGGGATGGGGGAGGGTCTTAGGTTGGCTGCAATGGGTGTGGGGTGTGGGGTGTCTTAGGTTCACCCAGGACGGACGGGGAGGGTCTTGGGTTGGCTGCTCCTGGAGAAGATTTTGGATCTGGGACCCAAATAATTATTAGTAGAAAGAACCAACTTTCTGGGCAGTTGACAGGAAAATGTTTCAGGCAGAAGGCGCAGTGTCTGAGACAAGAAAGGTGATGGGGGGGAGGGGGAGGAAGCCCGAAGGAGGTGGCAAGGGGGCAGGGTTGACCACGGAAGACACTGGGGGTGGGTTTATTCTCTGGATGACGGTGGTCACTGGGGCTTTTTAGGGGGGCACAGCCGGTGTCATTCATGCAGTGGCCCTCTGCTCCCCCCCTCCCCACGAGGAGAGGGCAGAGGGGCGCAGTGATGGGACACCCCTGCAGATGTCTGCCAAGCTGTCTGAGCTGCAGGGGCTTTCGGCTTCCCCACGAGAAGGGGTTTGCCTTTCCCTGCTCCTCTGGTGGCCGTCCTGTCTCCTGGAGTGGCTGGGGCACGGCAGTGGGTGGGGCGGGGACCCTGTGGGGCGCACCTGGGGCTTCCCAGGAGAGAGAAGCATCTGGATGACTCAGGGGTCTTCGCCTGATAAGCTGCGCCTCCCTGACGCTCCCTCCCATGCAGAAGGCGGGTGGACAGCCTTCGTGCCGGTGGGGGCAGGGAGGGGAGAGTACTAGGGCCCCTTCTGCGGACGTGGGGTTCCTGCGAGGCCCGCCTGAACAGAGGTGGACGGAAGGACGGGCGGCGGCTGGCAAGGGCGAGGGGGGCGCTCCTGCCCTGAGCGTGGGCCACGCGTGGGAGCCCGGAGCCAGGCGCCGGCGTCCGGACCTCCAGCAGGGGCTCCCCCGTCGTTCCTGCGGGCCTGCCGCTGGCTCGAGGTCTTCGTGGTCCCCGGGGCCACCTGCGCAAGCGGAGGGCCAGCAGCCCCGGTGTGGGTGCGGGGTTCTGTTCTGTTCACTGCACCTCAGAGGGTTCAGAAGACAGACTCGCATGGAGTGCGCAGAGGCTTGGTCCGCACCAGATGTCGGGGGACCTGGTGGAAGGTGGCCGCTGCGCTGCTTTCTGAACTGAAGCCAGTCCGGTGACTGCTTTCTAAGCAGCCCGAGGGGCGGGGGCTCAGCCTGAGGGGCGGGGTCTCGGCCTGAGGGGTGGGGGCTCGGCCTGAGAAGCGGGGTCTTGGCCTGAGGAGCCGGGGCTCAGCCTGAGGCGGGTGGGGGCTCAGCCAGAAGTGTGGCCTGCTGTGTAGGCAGGAGAAAGAAGGGGGGACCTTTAGGGCAGCCTTGTCCTCCTGTGCCTGGGGCACGGCCCCCAGGGCCTGGCTTCGAAGCAGCTTCTGACTCAGTGTGGTCTGTTACGGTGCCCATTTCACAGGGGAGAAAGCCAAGGCCCAGAAGGGACTTAGCAGCATCACAGAGCTGGCCTGGGGCTGCAGCCCGGGCTTCCTGCCCGGTCCATCTCATTTTATCACCTCTTCCAGGAAAAGGGGTCTCCCCACAGCTGCCCTACCGCCTGCATGCCCAGGGGCCCCGTGCCTCTGACTCCCAGCCCCACCTCTAGCATTTTTGGGTGAGTGCTCAGTCCACGCCAAGAATTTAAATAACCCATGACCTCATCGGCCGGGCCTCCAGCCACATGAGCTTTTTTTTCAGGAATTTTCTCCCCCTGCTACCAGCCCTGGGCACCCTCGCAATGGAATCACACACTGCTCATCACCCCCTTCCCGGAAGCCTCGAGCCAGGGGCGGGGGGTGGGGGGTGCCGGAGAGGGGCAGGAGAGCCCTCTGCTCACTCGTGGCCCACTCAGGGATGGGGGGGGACAGATGTGTGAGGCTGTGATATCTCACCAGCCAGCAGCTCCCAGCCACAGGACGCCATGGGGACCTGGCTGGCGTGTCACAGAGCCTGGGGCTGCCCGGTGCCTTCCAAGCTCCGCCCGTGGCCCCCCGCCCCACCTGATGCAGCACCAGAGGCCCGGCGGTGCTCCCCTGCCAGCCCTGCCCCTGCCCCTAGCTTCAGGCAGGACCCAGGACCCTCTGCCGGCTTGGCCCTGAGCCCTGCAGGCACCGGCCCAGGCTGCCCCTCTTTCTCCAGTTCCATTAGGTCCCCCCTGTCTTAGACTCGCCGTGTGGAAAGCACACTAGAGGCCATTCTGTTTACTCATCTGTGAATCCATCCCTTCACTGTTTCACCCAAAGATATTTATCGATCATCTAATGTGCACCCGACCTTGTCCTCGGGTACCGGCCACCAAGCATGAGCCTACCTGCCAGAACCCGCCTGCTTTCTCGCCTAGTCCCACCCACCGCGTGCACATGCCCCAACTCCGCCCACCGTGTGGACACACCCCAACTCCGCCCATCGTGGGGACACGTCCCAACTCCGCCCTTCGTGGGGACATGCCCCAACTCCGCCCACTGCTCACCATGTGGACACCTCCCCCACTGAGTGGACCCCCCCAACTCTGCTCCTTGCCCACTGTGTAGACACCTCCCCCACTGCATGGACCCCCCAACCCTGTCTGCTGTGTGGACTCTCCCCCCAAGTCTGACAGCTGGGTGGACCACCCCCTCAACCCCTCCCACCGAGTGGATCCCCTCACTGCATAGATCACCTTTCCCTGCCACAGGGACCCCCACCAGCGTGGCCCCGGGTGCTGGTGCCCCTTGGTCAGTGGGCCCTGGCCTGGCTCCTGAGTGGGGAGTGTGGCTCAGCAGGCAGCTGTCCGCGGTGAGCAGGAGCCCTGACTCTGCTTCCCTCCTCGTGCCTAAACCCTAAACCTGTCCCCGACTTCGCAGACCCTACTTCCCCATCCTGCCGTCCCTAACCCCCAGCACCAGGGGCACCTCTGTCCTGAGACCCAGTGCCTGGGCCTGAGCCGGAGCCCAGGGGCCTGAGCAGGTCCTGTGGTGCCGCAGCCGAGACTCAGGGCCCCACTCGCACACCCTCCTTCCGTGGAGGCCGCCTGCGGGATGTGATGTCTGGGCCCCCTCGGAGACTGGCCTTGCCCGTCTCCATGCTGGTGGCTCCGGCCTGGGGCCTGATTGCAGAACCAGTCCCCTAACTGGCTCCAGTGCTCAGAGGTCTGTGTGCCCCTGCCCCTCCTCTCCTGTCCCCTGCTGTATGTGACTGGCCTCCAGCACAAGACCATTCCCAGGGGTCCTGAGTCAGAGCCCACGGTTCAGAGCTGGGAGCGCCTGGTCCTCTCTGCCACTACTGAAAGGGAGGCTTGAGCAGCTGGCCGGGGACCACCTGTTGGCTGTGGCGGGGGGTCACGCCCTGGGGGCCTGGTGGCACAGCCCCTGGCTTCCGCTCACCAGGGCAGGGCGGCTGTGGCCCATGTGCTCCTGAGCACCCGCCCTCTGCCAGGTGCCCCTCTCTGGAGCAGCCAGCCCTCATGTGTGCCCCCGCCACCCCGCAGTGGGTCTCGGTGCGCTGGAGCTCTTCACCAGCCGACGCTGCTCTTCTGCCCGCGACGGGGCCATTCCTCCCACCCCTTCCTGTGCTCCCAGGCCTGATGGCCACCGGCATCCTCACCCACGGCGCTCAGGCCTCCCCAGCGCCTCGTGGGCCGCATCTGCATCATCTGCGCGTCCAGGTCACACTCTGTCCCCGGGCCGGCCCCTGTGTTCCCGGATGTCCTTCACTGCCCCTCAGTCCTCTGCGTCATACAAGGTCGGGCGGTCTAGAAACTCAGGCCTGGCCCCGCAGTGTGCACAGACGGTTCTGAAAATCGGGTGAGACCCAGGGTTTCGTGTGCTGTGACCCGCTGCTCTGTCACACGAAGCAGTCGCCTTCCTGGCTTGGCCAGCTGGGTGTCTGCCCACCGTGCCCTCTGGGTGTGCCTCGGGCCCTGACAGCAGCGCTCACAGGCCGGGGCTGTAGGGAGCCCTGCTCGGTCCCTGCCGAGCTGTTCTCAGAGCCCCTCAGCACTGTGCTCTCAACACCCAGCACCGGCCTGCCCCCCGGAGGCTTGTCTCGGGAGCCTGGACCAGAAGACCCATCTGTCACAGGGATGTCCACTGAACGGGGGTCCATGGGGCCACACTGACACTTGGAAACAGAAGTTTCTGGAATGTGGCAGGGGATCTGCAGTTGGGCCCTAGGGCTGCCCTGTTGAAGCCCAGCATGCTGAGGACCTTCGACGGGGGCAAGGACCGTGCCTGGCACTCGGGGGGCCTGCGGTCCACGCACCAGGCAGGGCAGGGGTGCCTCCCTCTGGAAGCTCCGAGGGAGGACACTTCCGGCCTTCTCCCGCTTCTGTGACCCTATCACTTCCATCTCTCCTTGTGCTCACGTGCCTCTCTTCTGTGTCCCAGTGTCCCTTTTCCTGTAAGGACACTCGTCTTTGGTCTTAGGACCCACGCTGCTCCCACAGGGCGTCCTCCTAACTTGACTGCATCCATAAAGACTATTTCCCATAAGTTCCTGCCCACGGGCTCCACTTGGCCCGATTCCGGTGTGTGCGTGGGTGCGATTCCGCCATGTGTGGCCCACTGGGGTTCTCCCTCTACCTCCCGAGACACATGCTTCTCCCCAAGACTGGACGGGCCACTCTATGACTCCCTGGACTGTCCTGCCGCCAGCTGCACACAGCCTCCTTGTCCTGTGAAGACTGGCCGGGACCCTCCCCTCCATCCCTCTGCACTGCACAGCGGCGGTGGAGTCCGTTGCGCCCTGACCCCGACCCCTGCGGAGACATACCTCACCTCCACCGACACAGCCGCACCTCCACTGAGCAGTGTGCACTCCCCGTGCGGCTCACCGCCCATCCCCAGGCTGCAGCCTTTCCTGGGACACACTCTGCCAGCCCACATCCCGTCTCCTCAAGAAGGCCTCCCTGATTATCCCCTCTGATGACGCCCAGGAAGAAATCTTCCCTGGAACCAGAGCAGCGTGTCCCCTGCCGCCACGGGCCCCTCTCAACGCGCGTCATCACGGTGGTTTATTCCTCCTGGTCAGCTGTGACGGTCTCGCCGTCTTCTTTGCCCTCATCTGCCTGAAATGCTAACCGGGGCAGGATTTTGTGGTTAAGGCACAGTCCGCGCATGTATGTTTAATGAACAAATAGATGAAGAAATGCATTCAAAGCATCATTTGCTGACATGGTAGCGAGGGATAAACCTGCCCTTTCTGGCCACGGAGAACACCGAGTAAGCAAAGCAAGATAAACTGGCAGACAGACAAGAACCCACTAAAGACCCTTCTGACCCCCAGAGGGTGTCTCCATGTTTCCTTACTGCTGCGCATCTCACATTCCGGGCGGCACTGTAGGACAGTCTCCATCTCTCCGCGCCCCTCTCACCGTCGCTCTTCCATTATAACCGTCCTATCAAGTGTGAAGGGGCGGGCTGGATGGGGGATAGGCGGCAAGGAGGGCGCTTCCAGGGACGAGCACTGGGGGTGTGTGTGTGAGCTGAGTCGCTGGGCTTCTCTCCTCCTGAAACCAAGACCATCCTGTGTGTTAACTAACTTGAATTTACATAAAAAAACATAAGTGGACAGAGGATGGGAAACGACACCTCTCCAGAGAAGGCAGATGAAGAAGAAAGCCGTGTCCGCATGAAGAAATGCGTATTATTATTTATCACTAGGAAAATACTAATCAAAACCATGGAAGGTTCTTTAAGGGAAACTGGGATGTATATTCTTCTTTGGAATTTGAGATAACATCTACAGAATCTAGATACTTGTTTTTTTTAACTTTTTAAATGTTTATTCGTTTTTGAGAGACAGAGAGCTCCAGGAGGAGAGGGGCAGGGAGAGAGGGAGATGGAGAATCTGAAGCAGGCTCCAGGCTCTGAGCTGTCAGCACAGAGCCCGATGCGGGACTTGAACCCATGAACCATGAGATCGTGACCTATGCTGAAACTGGATGCTCTACCGACTGAGCCCCCCAGGTACCCCCAGTCCAGATATTTTTTTATCCAAATGATGGCTTTACTAAGACATCCTGAGTTTTTGTACATCAGGAATGAGTCCTCTCTGATCCATTATTACCTACGGCGACGCACGATGAGGTGCCTCAGGTAAGACTTTCACGAGGGGACGCGGAGAGCGAGAGTCGCCGCCCGTCCCACCGCACTCCGGTCTCCACCTGCCGCATCCCTGGACGCAGAGCAGGAGCTGCCGGGACCGGCCCGCCCCTGGCTGGGCCACCTGCCGTGTGCTCCCTGTGGCCCCTCTACGGCCCCAACCCCGCTGTCTGGACACCGGTCGGGACCCAGGGGAAGTGAAGGCCAGGTCTCTCATGACGCTGCCTGCGCATGTATCTCCACGGCAGCTTGGAGTCGACGCCACACGTTCTCTTTAACATTCTACTGCTGCGCATGGCGACGTCCAGGCGACCCGGGTGCCCTCTGCCCAGGGGCAGCCCGTGCCACTGACCCGCGGTTCCACTTCTGTCCACCGTCCACCCCGGCCTGGGCAGCTGCCTCAGCTCCTCCCTCTGTCCGCTTCCTCCCTCTGTCCACCTCCTCCTCCTCTGACTACTTCCTCCCTCTGACTGCCTCATCCCCCTGACTGCCTCCTACCTCTGACTGCCTCCTCCTTTTGTTCACCTCGTCTCTGTGTAACTCTTCCTCTTTCTGTCCACTTTCTTCCTCTGTCCACCTCCTCCTCCTCCAACTGCCTCCTCCCTCTGACTGCCTCCTC
>PJEM01018032.1:0-20001 GCA_004023845.1 Helogale parvula
GAGGACGACTCCCGGGCTGTGGGTTCCCACTCTGAGGGTGGGGGTGCTCTCAGATGGGGAGGACCACAGCAAGACCTGGTGTGGGAAGCCAGATCATAAGTGCTTCCTGCACAAACCCACCCGGCACTTAGCACTGTTGTAATTAATTCATTATCTGGGTAGTGACGTGTTCACTGTATGAATTTTCTGGAAATTATTATCTCCATGAGTGTGGGACTTGAACTGGTCTTATTCACCAGGAAATCCACAAGGCCTGACTTGCTGGCATTCAGCAAATGTTTGCTGAATAAATTAGTGACCATCTGCCTCATTCTATCTGCCCATGGGAAATTATCGTTTGAAACATTCACCATTTCTGTAGCCTCCATGCATCCCAAACAGAATTTGTTACTAACTTCACATGCTGGAGTTGAAAAGCACTGGGCTTTGAGTCAAAAGATCTGGGTTGGAGTCCCCCTGGTTATATGCTGTGCTAGCAAAGGTCTACAGACAAGTCAGAAATATTCAAAAACATGTTCCCTCTTGGGTAGAGCAATCCGGAAGCCAGGCCAGTCAGAATATAAACACGGTGAACCAAGAAGCAATGATTATTATTCTGAAGGTGTTAGCTCTAACACGCTCTGCAAGGGCTCATTTTATTTTATTTTATTTCATCTTTTATTACTTTTTAATGGTGGGATCCTAGAGACACCTAAAAATAGATCAGGGATCTCCAAGAAGGGACTAAATTTTCCCTCAGTAGTGAGGCTTCCCCAGAAGGAATTTCTCTAGGAGACATTTCCCCAAGAGACATTTACCTCTCCTCATTCTTTCTTTGGGAAGAAGTTGGATGTCAGAGGGTTCAGGGTGTGAGTGCTGAGTCAGGAGGGAGGGGCAGCCTCAGGAGTTCTGGTTGGAGATCCAATCTGCTCCATGACTAAGGACATGCAACCCCTGCCCAGTGGGGCCTGAGTTTCCGCACACAGAGAATGAAGACCTTGCACTAATTTAATGCTCATTCCCAGGGTGAAACTGTATTTGAGGGTGTTGTTGCAAAAGCAGAAGAGATGGTAATTTACAAGATCAAAGTCAAGGTGGGATGAGGCTGTTGACCTAAGACATTAGGAGGCATGTATTCAAGTCTCCAGTTGCCTGTTAGCTCATCCAGAAGATGGCCCCTGAACCCCCAGTGTAAAGTAGGTCCCCCATTATTTCCTGTCATAGTGCCCTACCTTAGGAATAAACCATAAACATTACACAATTTTAAATTAGGTATTATTTGTCTGATTATGTTTTAAACATGTCTCAAATTTTATGAAATGCTTGTTCTATATGAACAGAATTTAGCACAGGGCCTGCCAGGCACAGATTAAGTGGAGGTCTGTTGGGTGGGTGGATGGATGGATGGATGGATGGATGGATCGATTGATCGATGGATAGATTGATGTGTGAATGAATGAGCGAGCATGGGAACTGTTCCCAAGCATCAGCATGCCCTATTGTGCTGGGACATCTGCCTTCCACTTCTTGATGCACTTATTTCCCCAATAACTACTCCCTGTCCCTGAGGGAGAAAGACTCAGAGCTCCTCAGCTTGCTTCCAGGACTTGGCAATCAGACCCTTTTTACTGAATATGTGGCTGCTGTCCTGACAGTCTTTGCTTTTATCATTAGAGGGTTAGAACTTAGGCCACTCCTAAGGATTATTTCAGGGGGGCCAGCCGGTACCCAGTTTCTTGTTTGCTGGAAGTTTGTCAAGACCTCCAAGACTGTGGTTCTGACAGTGACAGCAGCAGCATTATTTGTGTCCTTGTGTGTCAGGCCCGTGCCGAGCATTGCCATCCACTCTTCCAAGCCACCCTGTGATGCAGATGCCATTCTTACCTTCGTTTCCCAAATGTGGATGCTAAGGCAGAGGGGAACTTGCCCAGGGTCATGCAGAGAGCAATGGGCTAGGCTAAATTTGGATCCAGGCAGTCTCCGTATAGACACCAAGCCCTTATCCATGGAAATAGATTTCTTCTTGTCCTAAAAGTGTGTTCGTTTCAGTAGAGTTCAGCTCCAGCTGTGAGATTGCTATTCAGGGTTCATATTGGGTCTCTAAGTAATGCCCGATTGCACAGCGAGCGAATGTGGAGAGGGCCGCTGTGTCCCAGGGAGAGGAAATATTTTGATTTTTGAGCGTCAATGGTGCATACAAGTTCTGCAGATTGTCCTCCAGGGGCGGCAGGCTGTGCTTTCAGGAAAGGCTCAAGTGTGCGCTCTGGATGCAATCAGGCCAGGGAGGAGGGGCAGGTGCCCAGCCCCCGAATGCCTGGTTTGGGCTCGAGCAGCGGTGCTTCCCATACCGTGGCCTCTCTGACAGAAGGCCTGATGCTGAAGGTGCTGCAGCTGCCATCACCTCTTTCTCATTGTATGTATTTCAATTTTAAACAACAAGGATAAAAAAAGAGCAAACTTAGGAATTAAATTCAAAAGCGTGCCAAACAGCAGACCATAGCACGCAGAGGATGGATGGGTATTTCATACAGCTCCATCTTAAAGTAACAGAAACACCCAAATTAGTGCTTTTAACCCTTTAAAAAATTTCTTGGATTAAGATCAAATCTTAAAACAGGCCTGGAACCAATATGCTGTTGTTTCTTCTATTTGTATCAATCTTACAGCTGTTGCTTTGCTAGGATTAATTTGTCTCTGAGGGGTTTCAACACTATCCTCCCTGGTGTATTTTCAGAGCCCATAATGTCATGTAATCGGGACCATGTTATTTTTGTCTGAATCTCTAGGAGTGATGTAAGAGGAAAAAGGAAACTAGCTAACTCCCAACCATTTGACCAAAGGTTAAATTAGTCTTGGCCTTTCCCCAGCTGGAAGGAACGGTGCTCAGTCAAACATTTATTCCACCCAGCAGAATGGAAGTCCTCTTCCTTTCTCCCTGCATTGTTTTCCTTAGGTGTCCTTCTCCCATTGTGCCCCTAAGTAACACGGCAACATTCTCAGGCCCCTCCTCCCCCCCACCATCTTCACGTTGTGCGTTATGGATTGTCAGCACTGGGGCAAACTGGGTTAGAAAAGTCAGACAAGGTGGAAACAGACCCTGATGTCGGAACTGGAAACAAGCTTTTCCTTAAGAAAGGCTTCAGGCCAGTAGGTGGACGTAAGGAGGAGCCGCTGCTTGCCCCTTGGCCTCGCCACTTGTGCAGACACCTGGTGTTGCTGGGATCTCGGGAACACCCGATGACTCTGATTGTAGCTCCTTCTGAAGTGGCCACGCAGGGCAAGTCAAACGCCCCACCCAAGCCCAGAAGTTGGTCCTCTTGTAAGACACGTAGACATGTTGACTTTCATTCCATCAACCCCACTCTTCCTGCAGTTACAGGAAGCTCTCTTGGGGCCTGAGGGTGGGTCCTGAAAAACCAACATCTCTCCATTGACACTATCTGTGTTGTGCTTGGAGTCACTTCCGGGCAGGAGTTGTGGCTACTGAGTGAAACGCCAAGTCCAGGGAAACAGTCCTGTTTCTTTTTGGCATTTTTCTTTAGTTGGCAAGCAGAAATCCATCCAGAGGCAAACTTCAGCTTTCTGAAAAAGTGTCTTCTCTTCCAGGAGTAGGGACTCTGTGGTCGAGGAGAGCTGAGGTAGAGGATCTCTGGAGCTAGAAGAACTGTAAAGCAACAGCTAACGCTTATTAGGGCTTCACCAGGTCTGTGCCAAGCGCTTTCTGTGCATTGCTTCCTGGAGCCTGGGCAGTGATCCCAGGAGGCAGGTCCTTTTGTGGTCCCCATCTTCAGAGAAGGAAACTGAGACTTAGAGCCTGTGTCATGGGTCTAAACATCACAGAGGCAGTAGGACACCAGTCTGGGATTGCTGGGACAGCCTTCCTAGCCTGCTCCACACAGCTGCCCCAAGAGTGGGTTGTGCACTGGGCCTTGGTTTCTTTCTCCCTGAAACGGGACAGTAACATTTGTCTTTCCTCCAAGGGCGGTTTTAAGACTGGAGTGAGGCATGCAAATGTTTTTGCTTTTATGTTTATGGCTGAGAAACGATGAGCACCAGGGACCCACTGCCTCACAAGCTTCTGTTTGTGGTCTGAGCTCTTGTAATTTGCAGGATAGTTTTTGGTGATAGGGGCCCATGCGATGGTGGTGGTGATATTTCAATTCTTAATGGATGAGTGTAAAAAAGTAGGAACAAGAAAACAGGAAAGGGATCTAAGAAAACAAGGACCCCATCGTGGCCAGGAGAGAGAAGACAAGATGCTTAAGAATCGACCCTTGATCAGTTATTTTCCCTCTTACCTTCTCGCTTGAAGTCCATTTGGTCATCCACATCCAATCACATTCTGTCAAGTGCATTCCCCAAACAGCTCTTAGATCTGTTTCTGTCACTGTTTTGATTCTGGTGACCATCACCACTCACCTGGACTTTTCTTAGCTTTCTACCTGCTCTCCACACCTGTAATCTTATTTTCTTCCTCCATTCTGCCATCAGAAATCTTACCCTTCAAGGACCACACCATCCCTTTGAAAAATAAAATCTAAATTCTAAACATGAGCCCCCACCTTTAATACCCTTACGACCCAGACCCTGGTAGGACCTGCAGACTCAGGCAAATGGCACTTCTTAGTTCTGTATTCCAGCCACACTGGACCACTGGCCACTGCCCGGGCATGGCATTTCCTCTATGCTTTTAAGATTCATAAAGTGGGAAGGATGTGCTTCCCTTCCTTATCCAGCAACCTCCTATGCACCCTGCAAGTTCCAACTCATGACTTGTCCTTCTGTGTATTCTGACTGCACTGTACTTGGAGTGTCCAATTGTATCGCAATCGTTTAACACCTATCATTCTTCCTGCGGGTTTCTTGGCTGTGGGAGCTATTTATCAGTCTCTATCAATCCCCTGTCTTGGAGATAGAAGGTACTTGTGAGAAGTTGATCGAAAGGATGAATGAATCTTTAAGATGGGGGTTGGGTTTGTGCATGATGGTTGGTTCTTCCTCTTCTCTTAACTCAGTTCACTGGTTGTGCTTTCCTACAAATTTTCGTGAGTTTTCCAGCAACTGTAGAGACTGCATTCATGCCTCATGATGTGGTATGGCTCTTTCTGATTCTTCCTGAGTTGGGGAAGTGGGTGGTATGTAAAGTATTTTAACACATGCAAGCAAAAAATGTTTTTTCACAATGTGATGTTTATGTACAAACAAACACTTTCATTGAACTCTGAAGAGTCTTGGAAAAGAGTTTGGTTCAGCGCAAGATTTGAACAGAATCTCTGCCAGCAAATGAATCCAGGGAAATGAACCCCACCCCTCCCATATTCTGCTCTTCTCATTGGTTTAACAAAAAGGAATGGAATGTCATTGACAACCGTGTGTTATCCCAAGGAGTGAGATTCAGAGCTATTCATTCCATCAAAAAGAAATAATATAAACTCTGCAAGCTGAGGCATATTCTGTTATTTTTTTCATGAAAACCTATTCCAGTTCAGTGGGTTAGCCACAGCTATTTTGGGGATACATTGTATTAAGTGTACAACCAGAAAGCCAAAATGTCATAGACATTTTCATTGTTCTAGTTGATATTCATATATATATATCTATACATATATATCGATAGATACATATATATCTATACATATCTATACATATATAATCATCATCATATATAATCATCAAAAAATAGAAATAGATTTAACTACTAATTTTTCCTCTGATTACAGATGCAAATTAAGTTGTGTGTGGCTAAAAGCAATAGTGACAACTTGAGCCAAGTTAAAATGAATGACTTACCCAGAAAGTTGCTCCCTAGAAATATTTCTTTGGCTTATCCATAATTCTAGACAATACCAATTTATTTTCTGGGAAGTTACTATACTATGAATAGTCATCTGGTTCAGTGAATCCCAAACCAGAAACCCAGGATTAGTATAGGGTAGACGATGTATGAATCTCAAAAGGAGATTTTTCAAAAATTCCAGGAACCTATCCAGATCCATACTGATTTGATGTGTCTGAGGAGAGCCTGGAAAACTGTATTTTACAAAGCCCTGACTGATTTTGATGCAAAGTTGGGTCTGGGGTCCACTCACCCCATCTTTTACCTTGCACAGGCAAAACTCAAGGTCACACCTTCGTAATTCTTTAAGTGGCAGCTCTGTCAAAGGACCTAGAACGTGTGTGGCAATGCCCTGCATGCTGGGGTTCCATGGTGAGAGCCGCTGCCTTAACGAGAATGAGTTTGCCAATCAGAGATCTGGAGTCTGGTGTTCATGGTTCAGTCAACAGCCTCTTCATATGTAAGTGATTTGTCACAGATTACTCTGGAGTTATTCTGTTGTGCAACAGAACTGCAATGGCCTAAGTAAAACCACGCCTCAGCAGCCTCTGCTCTCACGAATCCTGAAGTTTTTCTCAGATCAGGGTGGGGAAGATCGAGACTTTCAAGCTAGACTCTTCTCTTCATCTGGTACAGATCTAGCCCATGCGTCTAAATGCAAGGGCCTATTCTATGAGGTCAGCAGAAACCAGAGACCTCAGTCCATTTCCCAAGCTACAAGTCAGAGCCTGACTGATGGGGAAGCTCCCCAGGGGTGAATGAGGGTACGTACAGTTACCATAGAACACCCAGTAAGGGCTGGACCCTCTTATATTGAAAGCTGGATGAAGCAGAAACATAGCAAGTTTTTGGAGTATGGCTCATGTCCAAGGCAACAGGTGACCCCTGGACATCAAATCATTTCCTTCAATATGAGTCATTAAGCATTTTAGAAGTCCTTCTTTGTCATCGGATATGTATAACAGATTTTAAAGAACATTTAAAATATTTAAATTATCCACACAATGGGAAGAAAAAAACAGTCTAAAAAAATCATTCAGACTGTATATATGCCATTTCCATTTAGGCAGAGAAAGTAATTTAATTTTGGAAAAAGATAGCTTAATCTTGATCTTCATCTTTCTTGTAGCGATAAGTTGGAATGGGTAGACAGAGATTTGTATTTTTGCTTAATGTTATTTATATTTGAGAGAGAAGAGAGCATGAATGGGGCGGGGGGGGGGGGGGGCAGAGAATTGGAAGTAGGCTCCAGGCTCTGAGCTGTCAGCCTCACTCAGGGCTCGAACTCATGACCTGAGCTGAAGTCAGATGCTTAACCGACTGTGCCACCCAGGTGCCCCAATTACTACTTTTTAATAGTCCCTTGATTTCTTATTATGACATGCATTTCTCCAGAGGAGACTGACTGTAGTAGTAGAGATCATTTCAAAACTTCAACAAGCTTCACCCTTAACCCAGATATTTAGTATATCTAGACCTGTTTAGAGACAAATCTGAGAAGCATTGTTCTTCAAGGTGACATGAACCTTAGCAAGGCCCTTATCCAGTCTGAACCCCGAGTGGCTGTGTCTTGTCTCACACCACAGGTGCCAGTCACCGTGCTGGCTCTGAAAACTGGGATCAGATAACGCGTTCATTGCGTGGCCCTTCCTTTTCAACCGTGAACGGTTAAGCCTGGAGTGACAGCTTAAGACCCTTCTAGAAAAGGAAACAATTGTGCTGTTTACCTGTGTTTCCTTAATGCTGACGATTAACTCCGTCATTGTATAGTCTAGTTTCAGGGTCTCCGTTTCTTCCCAGTCTCGAGAAATCAGCAATTTTTAAAAGAAGCCCTTTTCCTGTACCCTGTTTAAGGCAAAAAAAAGTATCTGAACGACCAGCACATGCTCCATCTTCTCTTTGGTAGCTGTCGAGAACAGCGCCAGGAGGATTCACTGCCTCTGTCTGGTCACCACCGTGTTCTCCGCCTGTGGGCTCCTGCCCAGAGCAGCTGTCATGAAGTGTAGGCAGTCACCATCTTTCTTGTTTCCTTCTCCCTTCCTTCGTCCTCTTTCCCTCTTTCTTGCTGACAGTTTGCTGCCTCCGCCCCCACACCAGATATCGGAAGCCTAGTACTGAGTGAATCCCACACCACTCATGGGAGCCGGAGGCCTTCCTCACACTTCTCCCCACTTCACCTCATACTGGGGACACGTGCAGTATAGCCGGCCTCTAACGGGTAGCCTTGGCATCTGAATCTCCTTTCACTGCTAATTTGGTATGTGTTCTGCTAACAGCCCATTTCCTATTATTTAAGGAACTGAGTTTCTTTCAGTGGCTGCCTGAGTACAATTTTCCTCAAGGCTGTGGTTCTATATTCTTTCCCTTTCCTTATTAGCAGTTGCTCTGATGGGCAGACATTATCCTGGCGTCGGGGTCCAAGCCGTGACAACAACCCCATCCCCAAAGGGAATTCACTTCGCACACAAGCTTTCAAATGATGAGTTCTTGTTGGTGGCACTCACTGGTCATTATTACAAACGTATCTGAGTTCTTTATGGCGGAGAGTTTCAAAAACCTTTTTGCATACAGTCATTCCCTGACACCCACTGGCCTCGACAAGCCCTGAGTTAGGGGAGAGACGTTAAAAGCAAACCCTGTGTGCCAGTGAGTGTGCTTAACCGCCGCGGGAGACACTCAGATGCTGCAGAAGGAAGGTATGGCCAACCACACTCTCCTGACTGCATTTAAAGTTGTTTTTAATGTCTGTTTATTTTGAGACAGAGAGAACGTGACTGGGGGAGGGGCAGAGGGACAGGGAGAGGGAGACACAGAATCCGAAGCAAGCTCCAGGCTCTGAGCTGTCAGCACAGAACCACGAGATCATGACCTGAGCCAGTTGGGCGCCCAACTCACTGAGCCACCCAGCACTCCCCCCGCCAACTGCATTTAAAAGACGGTAGATCTGTACCAGAAACACAAAAATGCTCAGATACTATTGTGAGAATCTGGTCGCCCAAAGTCCTCCAGGAGGCAGGGCTCCATCTGTCACCTTCAGGGCCGCATCCTGGGCTGGGGTGCCTCCTGGGTGGGCTCCTGGGGGACAAACAGGCATCCCATTTGCATTTCTTTGTTGCACTGTTTGCATTTTTCACTCTAGCGCCTGTCTACCCGAAGGTACAAGTTCATTAAAAATGTTCTCCAGCCTGCACAGTACTCCTTCCCAGGAGAGAGGGTTTCCCTTTTCCCACAGGACTCTCCTCCTGGGCCCAGCCCTTACCTCAGAAAAGCCCAGGCAGCTTTTTTTCTTCCAGACAACAGAACTTTCCACTCAGTAGCTTCTCCTTTGTTTTCAGAGCCCCTTCTCCTTCTTCTCATTTAAATCAGTAGTTCATGTCTCCCTGGACATGCCTACCCCACTCTGATAAGCCTCCCATGATTAACTTTGTGGATTAGAGTTAAGCTCTTGGCTCTATTCACATAAAGTCTCAGATGGACAGCGGGTCTGACCGGATACACAGCCAACATATCTCTGCATTTGAAAGCTCAACATCTTTGTTTCCAAAGGCTTCTCTCTGGAGGCAATAAGCACTAAGTCCCATAGAGAGGAGTATTTTCTTCTATGTCCACTCCAGCTATTTCTGGACTGATCTACAGATGACACCCTGTGAAGGGAGCCCCTCACATAGTTCACCCGGTGTTTGGATAAGTTTTTGAAACTTTTCTTAAAAGGTTACTTGGTTCTCTGTATCGAGTTATATCTATTTGCCACCCCAAACCAGCATAGAGTTAAAACAGTTAGAAACCATGATCACTGTTTCATAATGATACTTTGGACCTTTAATATATCTTGAGTGGACACATTTTTCTATAGGAATGGTAACTGGGTGCCTCGATCGGTTGAATGTCCTACTTCCACTTAGGTCATGATATTATAGTTCGTGGGTTCAAGCCCCATGTCGGGCTCTGTGCTGACAGCTCAGCCTGTTTCCGATTCCGTGTGTTCCTCTTTCTCTGCCCCTCCCCCACTTGTGCTCTGTCTCTCTCTCTCTCCCTCTCTCTCTCTCAAAAATAAGTAAAGGTTTAAAAAAAAGAATGGTAACTATTTTCTGAAACAAGCATTAGGATGCATACTCTGTCAGTAAGTTAAGGTATTTGAAAATGGTTCTGCCAGAGCATATCTGACACGCATGCGGTTACTACACAAACGTATGTTCTCAGAACAGATATTTTAACCCGTCTCTGTCCCAACTCCACAAAAACAAAAACAACATTCCAAACTTTTTCATTGTTTTGGGGGCACCTGGGTCACTCAGTTGGTTAAGTGTCTGGCTCTTGGTTTTGGCTCAGGTCATGATCTCATGGTTTTGTGAGTTCGAGCCCCTCCTTGGGATCTGCGTTACCGGCACAGAGCCTGCTTGGGATTCTTGGTCTCTCTCTCTCTGACTCTCCTCTGCTCACGCTGTCTCTGGCTCTTTCAAAATAAATAAATAAACTTAAAAAAAAAAAAAAACCTTTTTCATGGTTTTTTTTAAGTTAATTTTAAAGTTGCCATTTAATTTAGTAGAAAGTTAAGTCCTCTCTGAAACGTTTAGGCATACTGCTTAAACTCTGAGTCTCAGCCTCCCACTCTAAAATTGGGGTTAATGATGACACCTGCCTCACAGAGTCTTGGGGACCAGAGAAGATAACAAGTGAAAGTGCTCTGAAATCCAAATGTTGGTTGTGAGGGATTTATTCCCTTTGACTGGGAACAAGAAAATCACCATAATCACCATTTGCCTCTGCCCATAAGCAAAACATTCATGCCATGAGTTAAGCTTTTACTGGAGTTGTACTTTTCCTAAGGAAGCCTGGTGCTATGTGTGTAAACCAAGAGACATTCACATTTTACAGACACAGAGAGGAAGCTGAGTCTGAGTGTTTTTACGCCTTAGAGAATTTGGTTTTGTATTACTAGAGCACTAAGTCTTGGGAACCGTGTAAAGCTCACTGACTGAGTCGCTTGGACAAGCCATTGAATCTAGTCGTAGTTTTCTTATCCGTAGAAAGGCTTTGGGCTAAAGGTGGACCTTCCCAACTTGACCATGGGATGATTTTTGCCGACCTGTTATAGGAAGGAGGGTAATAATAGTAAAAGCTACATTACTGACCCGTTCTGCATGCCACTCCGTCAGCTCATCTATCCTCACAACTGCCCCTGGCATGTCCTACTATTATGTTTGTATCAAGGATGAGGAAACTGAGGCAAGAGAGGATATAGGACTTGGCTCAGTTCGCACAGAGAAAGCGGTGGCGCTAGGACACACAGCCAGGCTGTGCACATTCTCAGCCAGTGGTCTTAACCACACTTGATGCTGAGATAAATTATATACATGTTACATTTGTATTCGTTTAACTTACCCATTTAAATAAATCTATGAACACATTCTTAAAAGAAATGAAGACTTTCCTGATAAAGCTTAAGTGCTGTTTGACAACCACATTCCTATGCCAACTTCTCCCCCATAGGTAACCACTGATAGACATTTGGTGTGAGACTAAGTCTTTTTCCATACATTTAACATAATACATGTGCACTACGGACATACATGGCGTGTTTGTATGTGTGTCTTAATCTACATGGCATCATGCTTCATGTATTATTCTTCAATAGCTTTCTTCACTTAACATTATGTTTAAAACCATATTGTGTTCGCTCTTCCTGGTACATGGAAAGGAGTTAGTAAGTGTTTATTCTACATAGAGCTACACAAAAGTATATTTAACTAGTATTCATGGCATCACATCATGGTGATTGCACTGACATGATTACTAGTGACGATGAGGATCTTTTCATATATAGACTGAATTGGCCTTTTGTATTTATTCTTCTGTGAATTACTAGTCAGATCATTTGTTCAGTTTTCTATTGGCATGTCATTTTCCTATTGATTTCTAGGAGCTCTTTATATATTCTGAATACTGATATTTTGTCACATATATTGCAAATATTGTCTCCTAGTCTGCTGGATGCATATTTTTATATCCCATCTATTAAATGCTAACTATGTTCTAGCCTTTGACATGCACTGACAATAATATTTGTAATGCTGCAAGTATGTGTTACTCTCTCCCGCAGTTTCAGAGAAGAACATGAGATGCAAAAGATAAGCATCTTGCCACAAGTCACAAATAAATGGCAGCACCAGGACCTGAAGCCTGCCTATCTGAGTCCAGATCCAGTCTTACTACCCCTCTTGACTTTGTCTATTCAAACAGTTTCGTGGGGTCAAATGCAGGGATCATTTTTAAAATATCAGGTAATTCTTAGAACACAACAAATTTAAACTTTTAAATTCAACTAGTAAGTTGCCCTCTTTTCCATTAATGTTATTTGGTGTGACACTATGCAAGCAGGCCCAGGAAGTATAAACAAAACCACAGAAGCTTTGAATGTCGAAGCCAAGTCTTATTCATTCGGCGCTACACCAGAGCCCGCTGCAGTGCCTGGCTTGTGGGGGCTCTCGATGAAATGAAAGGTTCTGACTGTAGCAGGCTGAATTCTACTCGCCTGGTGTTGCTGCCAGGAAGGGACTTGTGTTCTTCAGTGTCCCTGGGAACATGGCTCCACCGGCGCCCACCCTGGATTCTGGGCTGGGATCTGTGTGTTGACCTTCCACCTTCAGGGAGCCTCCTCTTCCGTTCTGCTCGCTGCTCCTGCTGAGTTCCAGAAGAGCAGCTTGCAGCTTTCAGGGGACTGGCTGGCCTGGCACACTCGAGAATCCTTGATCAAAACCAGCATCTTAGGGTCACAGAGCAAAGGACAAGTAGACTGTGGTATCGAGTTTCTCTTCAAGAGCCTCTCTTCCAGAACATGTCCCCCCCCCCCACTTCCTCACAGGGCCCATTAGCATTTCAGACAGGAGGGTGGCCATCATTTTTATTTGTTGTCATCCATTCCTGGCCACCTTCCTCTGCTTTTCCAAATCAGTCTTCAAGGCTCTACACGCATGTTCTGCTTTGCTTATATACACTTAGGACCTACCCTTGCCTGATGGACAGATGTTTTCCTCTTGAGGCTGATCCTGGGTACTCTGGGTTTTCTCATTTTGCTTATATTTGCACTTTTTCCCCCCCGCTAGAAGCTACTGTGTTAGAGGGAGTCTGTATGAGGCTACATGAGATTCTGGGCTCTGGACATACCTCTGAATTCTCTGTGTGCCATGTAGCAAGTACAATAAATGCCTGATACATAGTAGGCTACATAATAAAGCAGAATGTTCTCACTCTCTGGTCCCTGCCCTCCATTCCCCCTTCTAAAATCCTGTCAAATGTCATCTTCTCTATAAAATCCACCCTGCTCCAAGCCCTGTCTAGCTCCTGCTCCCCTATCAAAATTGACCACTTCCTTCTTCTGCCCTCGCACTGCAGCTTTTCTTCTTCCTGGTACAGTGCTCTTCTTATGACATTAGCAGGAGTGATTTGTTTCTTTCTTCTACCTTCGAAAGTGGGCTTCAGAGGACCAGCTCCTCCCACCCTCCAGGTGTTCCCAGCACCTAGCACAGCACCTAGCTTGTGGGCAGGGAGCAGTCATCCTGCTGAAAGTATCAAGAAAGGACAGAAGGAAAAGGAAAGCCAGGGAAGCAGGGGTTGATTCTGGGCAGAGGGAGCAGGTGCCAGAGAGCACAGGCAACAAAAGCCATCAGGTCAGTCGGGGCTGGTGGAGGAGATGGCGGAGGGAGGACAGTGGTAATGGAGATGTGCAGCCGGGCAGAGATCAGCGAGTGAGGGCCCGTCACCCCAACAGATGCTCCACCCCCTGCCGGGAAGAAGAATGGACTCTGGATCCTGTGCTGCTGTTTGCGATTTCTTCTCCAACCTCAATGCCATCCACGAAACAGGATTGGCCAGGCCACTCATAGAGGGTAGTGCTGGGACAGAAGTGGAGGGATGCCGGCGAGGAGGTCTGCGGAGGGCAGGGCGCCAGCACACAGCCGGGACCAGAGCCCAGGTGCCTGGCCTGTGAGTCAGGGCCCTCCGGCCTCAGGGGGCTGCCCCGGGGGCTCCAGAGCAGGAACGGTGACCTCAGGACCTCAGAAGATTCCACGCATATGCTTGCACACAAAGCCCAACTCCCAGCCAGCTCCAAGGCAGGCCAACTGAATTGGATGCTGAGAAACAGGAAACAACCAAGCCATGAAGTAAGCTGATCCGAGTGTTGAAAAGATAATTTGTCCAGAAACAGACCCCTGGTGAAGCTTCCCTGTGTTATTTATTAGCTAAGGGCAGGAGTCTGTGGAAATGACGGTTGCTGGGACCATTACTGGGAGATCTTTACGGTCATTACTGACTCAAGTATCAGGAACGAAGACACTTTCGTCTCTAGAATTTCCAGCTCCTTTCCTGGGAAGGTTTTATGGATCTGAAATCGGTCAGCTTTGGGAAAAACAATCCCTGTGTGTAAATTCAGGGTGCCACAAAGGGTGGGGAGAAGAGGGAAGGAGGCAGGACCCATGGTGGAGCTAGAGTCTTCTTGGGCGCCAGGGAGAGGCAGGACTTACTTGTCAAGTTTCCCTCCAGGGCAGGGCCGGGTCCCCACAGTCTTCTCCCGGCACCCCAGAAGCCGTGGCTGGGAGTTGAGCCTCCAGTGCAGGAGAAGCCCTTCCGGGCCTGGCTCCATGCTCGGGGAGAACTCAGCCCTCCCACCCACACAAGATGCACCAGAGCCTTCAGTCCCTGACAGCAGTGGCGTTGCTTAAGACAAGGACACCAGCCAATGCCACGCATAGAACTAAGAGCATGGTTTTCGCAAGCCTGTCATTGCCCTGCTGGTCCGGGAGATGTTTCACTGTCTCTAAGGCTCGGTTCCCTCATCTGCAGGGTAAGGAGGCTCCAGAGCAGACCCCCATCACCCAACCCGGCTTGAGACCAGCTGCACCAGTCACTTGGGCTACATGTTAATAATGCTCATGGCATCTTTGGAAAGATACCAAGAAACTGAAAAGGGGTGTGTTTCTAGAAAGAGGGCTGGGGACTACTGAGACAAGACTGGAAGGAAATCTTCCAATACACAAATACGCCTTTTTTTTTTTTTTTTTGTAATTAGCTTTTGAGTTTTAAACCGAACACATGCAAACAGCTGTTCAGTAATAACTAAAGCAATTCACATTGAAAACAGGACAAACCACATATACAGATTTCTAGGCCAAACCTCAACCTCAGGCCCATTGAATCAAAATAGCCAGAGAGGAAATGGGGCAATGTTTTTAACCAATTCTCTAAAGGGACTCTGATGCCAGGTTCAAGGACCCGTGCCTCTTCTCTCCTCACCCACAACCCATATTTTACAGATAAGAAAACTAAGCTCTGAGAGGAGCAGGGATGGGGCCAAGTCACACTGTTGCTTACAGCAGAAACCACCAGAAAACCAGATCTCCTAACCACGACACCCTCGCTCTCACCCGCTGTGGCCCCCAGCCTGTTTCCCTCTCCGTTCTACTTCTCTGCACAAAAAGACTTTCCTCGTTTCAGATCCCTTCCTTTTCAAACCCTGTTTTCTTTAAGCTGATCTGGAAAACTGAGTGATGATGTGTTTAGTGGGTACTAATGGCCTAATATGTTCTATTAAAAGACGCTGCTTGAACCCTTCTGGAAACATTTGTAATTAATGGCTTGTTTTACTTCCGTAAAGTAATATTGGGGATTCAGTATAACAAGTTTCCAAAAATTCTATCACAGGTGGTAGAGGAGAAAAAGCACCAGACTGAGGTCCTGGGTTGAAAGGTTTACCGTGTGGAGGTCATTTCTTTTTTTGGCTCGTTTTCTACATCTGTCAAATGAAGGTATTAGACTGAATAATCTCAAAGGTCCCCTTTAACTCTTAAAATCCCATATATAACCCTGTCTAAATTTTCTTTTTCTGGCTAAATCTATACTTTCAATGATAGGCACTAGAAAATACAACTGCCCCTTTAGAAAACAGTTCCCGGTGACCAGATTTTAATGAGGGTGGGAGGGCCATATCTGGCGGGTTGGGGCATTAAGGAGCAACTCCGTACGTCAGGGTTTTTCATAGCCTTCCCATGGATGAGTCTGGATGAGTCCTCTGCCCTCACCTCTTCAGATCTGTTCACACCTTGGTATCCACAGAGCAGATAGAGATACACCCACCACTGAACCTGCCCTAGTGAGTAGTTGTGTCCAACATCCCCAGGCTCTCCTTCCTGACCATGGAGAGTCCTGGCCCTGCACAATCTGGTGACTGTGGGGACCTTCCTGTCTTCCTCAGCTGAGGACATGGATGTGTGACTCAAACGCATGTATAAGCACATCTTCCAAGTCTTAATGACCTTCAAAATAGGAAAGAATTTAATTGGAGGGTATGGGAACTTCTCTCCTAGAGTAGGGCTTTAAAGGTTACCAAAACATTTCTGAACAATGTGTTGAATAGACAAGACTAAAACTGTGGTTCAGTTTCCTGAAAAGAATTCCTGACAAGCTAATTTGTTACAAAGTCCTTGATATCGCTGAGGGTAAGTGGAAAAACATAAAGGACAAGTGTTTCCAATATGTATGTGGCTTTGCCCATTAGTTTATTTGTTATCTTTGAGCAGGGAAATGAAAAAAAAAAAAAAAGCCAAATCAGAATCCTGGGTCATCATGGCCCTTGGGATTGAGTGAGTTTCCAGGGTGGTTTTATTTTCCCTAGGTTTTTTAAGGTTATCTATTCTTCTTGTGGGCAAGCCTTGTAACTAGTTTGGAAGAATAACAACAGTTTCTTGTGGGAATGAAACAGGCAGGCAGAAGAAAGTGCTCTGGGCGTTTCTGAGTTTTGTTTTCTGCGGTCCTTTAGGCTTAGCTGATTGTATCAAGGCCTCTGCTTGGGAGAGGGTTCTTGGTTTCAACCTCTGGGCCAAAGCAGCCCCCACTCGTCTGAAAGGCGAGAATTGCAGAGTCACATTTTGTAGCTCTGGGGAGAGGCGATGCCTTCCCACAAGGTTACTACTTTTCCAGAGGTGTTACCGTCAAATTCATGAGAAACTGGGCTTCAGTTTAAATATTCATACAGGCAGGGGATACCCTCCTGTTGCCCTGGGCAAAACCCCACCAGGTTCCTTGAGCTCGGAAGTAGTGATGTAGTAATAAAATAGCCTCAACATAGCAAACCCTTGTCAGCACAAGGCAGCAAAAGCCTCTTCTAAGTTGGCATTTGCCTCCTTCACCAACTTGTCCCCACTTGCTACCTACTCATTTAAACAAATAGGAACACAGACCATGTCTTCTGTGGGACACAATCTCTAGGTCTCAGTGATGGGGCGTGTGGAATAGAACTGACTGGTCACAGACCTGTGATTGTAACCTCCCAGCATCCACCAGAGCTCCTGGTTCCAGTCCCACTACTTAAGGCCACCAGAGTGCAGGTGTCTTCCTGCCCGGCTTCTGCATGAGAGCGCAAAGCCACGGATGTTTTAGAGCAAACCCAAGGGGCTGTGATACGTACAATCTATCTGGGACTAGAACGCTCCTGAATACAGATATGTTTATTCATTGCTACCATTTTTTTGAGCTCTTACAGTGGACATTTTACACACATTTCTTATTCCACTCTCCTGACAACTGTGTGAGGTAGGTAATTTTACTACCCCCACTTTCCAGGTGTGGAAACTGAGGGTTTAGATAGTTAAGTTTTCCAAAGCACACAACTAGTGAGTGAGAAGTGGAACAGTCTAGAATTTTGCTGCTTTGCCCATTGGGGAAGCTCTTTATGTTACTAGCCTGTTGCTAATAGTCACTAACTCCAATTCCTGGATTCCGAGTGTGTCAGATCTGAATTTAAAAGAGTGGTCATGTGATGGATGGACACCCTGTACACACACACCGTGGTCCCCAGCCTTTGTCTGACAAGCTCCTGTCCCCACCTCCCCCTGGCAAGGCACGGCATTTCTTTTAGCACACACAGTTAAGGGCTGGGAGTGGATAGGGCTGCAGGCTCCGAGAATGTCTGAGGCCATCACACCTCCCTCAGGGCCACTAGGGAGCATGAGCTAATTGTATTCACAAGTGGCATCTGGAATGTATCCAATTTTACTTGAGTTCTGTGCTATTTATGAATGAACCTAACTTGGGAAATGGAGACTGAGATCTCAGCTGTTTCACCAACAAACGCTTCCCCTGCGTTTGCCAAGCTCAGGCAAACTAACGAGGACTATGGGTTCTTGTTCGTTGCTACTTGGCTACCCTCATGGGAATCTTTGAAAGTTCCCCCTCGCCCAAGAGGAACTGGGAAACGTTCTACATTATCCTTCCATAAATTGGACTTATCTGCTTGGAATTAGAAGAGGTCTTCCCAGAGCCCTGGAATCACTGTGTTCGGTCCAGATGGGATGGGGACTGGAGGAGCCTCTATTCTTTGCAGTTCCAGACTGCTTGGGGTTACAGCACTTTCCATCCTGCTCATAACAAAATAGGAAGCCTCCGGCACATCTCTGAAGCAGACTGGGGAAACCACAGCACTAAAGAAATTCGGCAACTCAAGCCCACCTGATAATAATATCGATTTCAGGAGAAGGAGAGAAAGGACAGGGACCCTGCTCTTGAGAAACAAACCAAAAAAGCAAGGCTCAAAGACCATGAAACCATGAAGAGGCGCTCATGCTCCAGCAGGAAGGGGGCCCAGGCTGGGCTGGTTTCAGGTTCCTCCTTGCTACATAGATAAATGGCCAAAGGAAACATTATCTAAGCAGTTTCACATCAAAGGCTACATGGCAAGATGATCTTCCTTTTAATCTGGCCAATAACCAAGTGAGAACTAGACGATGTACGTGTTTAGGAAGAGGGCTCATGCCGTTCCGGAGTGGACTTTCTCATGCTCTCACTCCCAGCCGGCTCCACTGAGGAGCAGTGGCTGTGTGTGATATTTGGGGGCACCAGCAGCCCGGCCAGAGCCTGCGGGCCTCATAATCACCCCATGCGGTGTCAGGTGTCTGAAGAATGTGTCGAATACACAGGACAGAAACCTGGGGAACTGCCAGAGGGCTCCTAGCTGCCTTGAGGGCTACACGTGTGGCCTACCCCCAGGCAAGGAGGCCTCTCCAGAGACCCGAGGAATTCTATCCTCGAGAGTAAGGGTCTGTATGGTGGCCTTAATGCTGAGGGAGAAATGAAAAATTCTGGTGTCCTACGGACTGATGAGCAAAGCAACCAGGGCACTTTGTTACTTTTTGTAGTTTAGAACTGTGTGTGCGGCTCGATGCGTCAGAGCCACCGAAGAAACTGATCATTCATGAGGTATGCTCCCTGCACCGCATCGTGCGATCCCACAGAGGAAGTGGAGGCCCACCGAAGTGAAGCGACTCCCCCGAAGACACACACAACTTCCTGTAAAGGGACTACAAGGGAGAGGACTGATCACTCTTCTGACCCTCTCATGCAGTGCGCTTTTCCCGATGCCGCGTTGCTAGTCAGCTGTCACTCGGGATTACCAACAAGAAGACGTGGGAAAGGGTGTGCGTGATCCTTCCATAAACCGGATGTATGCACCTGGCAGGGGGTTAGACAGCAAAGCAGCTGGTCCCCCGGTATGGGTTGTCCTGTTAAACTGAAGCTTCACAAGGGTAGGAAGCTTTGTGCCCCGGCATCCCTGCCAATGCCTAGCATCATAAACATTTGTGGATGGAAGGTGATGGAGGGGAGGGGGGTGGTTTCTTAGGGTCAGGGGTCCGCAGGGTCTTCCCTGATCAGATTAACCACCACCCCTACAAAGAGTGAGAGCACCTTATGGAAAGTGGTATTTGTCAGCCTCATTCTGGCTACACTTGTTTCCCACCACTGTTTTCTTCTTTTATCGTCCCGTTTTTAACTTATGTGATTTTGTAGTTGTTTCTATTATTCCTGGTATATTTTAAGCACTGTGCTTGACTTTAAACATTTGGGGGATATTAGTCAACAGCCCCCTCCTCCCCCCTAAAAAAAACCTTGAAAAATTAATAATTCTATAAATACATGTAACTGGCAAGGGGCATTTCTGTTCTGCCTCGGCTGCGGAGAACGCAGCCAGGACGGCACTAAAACTGCGAGGAGATTTTTCCCAACAGTCCTGCTGTGCCTCCTCTCTAGGCCTTCCCCAATTCGACCCACTTTTGGACACTCGTTCCAAGGCCATTCTCCCCCTGACCTCAGCCAGCTAATCCAGCTCTAGCTTCCTCTAACTAAAGGCGGAATGTGTT
>PJEM01018033.1:8192-20087 GCA_004023845.1 Helogale parvula
CCCCCGCCCCCTCCCGGGACCCCCCCGCCTGCTCCGAGACCCTGTGAGCCCGTTGCCCAGACTGGCAGCGCCCGAGCAAGCCATCAGAGGTGCCTTTGGAGCGTTTGCTCTCCTGTAGCGGTCCCTGCAGCAGAATGACATGGTCACTATGATCCCCGCTTCGCACATGAGGGGAGAGGCACAGAGAGGTTAAGGAACCTGCCCAGTGTCACACAGCTAGTGAATAGTGGAGCTGGGCTTCGCCCCCAGGTTTCTGTCTGCGGAACCCGGTCCCGGGTCTCACCCTGCAGAGCTGCAGGTGGGCCTGCGTCATCCTGCGCTCCGTCCTCTGTAGCCACCTGCTCAGGTCAGCGGTCGAGCACTCACGTGAGGCCCACAGCCGTGGCTGGGCATTATGATTAACTGCCAATATTGGGGGAGGGAAAGAGACATTTAAGACAAAGACTACAACAATGTAGAGTTTGGAATTCTCTGGAAAAGTTGGAAGGTGTGGCAGTGCCAGGCCCCCACTCAGTCCTGGATCAGCTAGCCTGTACGCATTCTAGGTGCCCGCCTGTGCTCACTGTCTTACCCATGGACCCTGGCAGGGCCCTGTGCGCCCCGCACACTCCACCCTAGGATGGCGGGTGGGCCCCTCCTGAGACCCTGAGCCAGAGAATCCGGGAAGGAGGCCGCTTGTGACATCTAGTGCCTCACCCACCCGTCCAAGCCCCCCCGCCACGCGCCCCCCACTTTCTTCCTCTGGGGGGGCCCTGCCTCATCCGGGCTACTGGAAATGCTGCTGGATATGGCCCAGGATCTGCCTTCAAGAGGCTTCCAGGCTGCTCCGGAAGGCTGGGAGGCCCCGAGCTGCTGGTCGGGTGCAGGTCCCCGTGAGGCTGGGCGGAGCTGACGCTGCGCCTGGCATCCAGACCACAGACAGACGCGGGAGCAGTGAGCTCTGGAAACCCAGGCAGAAGCTGCTTCTAACTCTGACAAGTGGAGAAGATGGGAGTCCTCCTAGGAAGGTGGACATGCTCCCCTCTGTACACGCAGAACATGCCGTGTTCGACAGTGCCCAGCTCCGAGGGGAGTGGACAGGGCAGGGGTGAGCAGGGGGTCCAGGGAGGGCTTTGCTGAGAAAGTGACATTTGAGGAGAGACCAGGGAGGGAGCGGGCCGCGTGGGCAGGAGGACATTCCAGGCAGATTCGGAGGAAGGAGCGGATCTGCATGAACCGGAGCGGCAGGGGCGGGGGGTTGGGATGAAGTCAGAGGAGCATGAACGCGGGGCTCTTCTGGACCATTCTAGCGACTCCTGCTGACCCTTGAGAGCAGCAGGGAGGTCCTGATCTGATTTGCATCGTGAAGGGACCACTCCCCGCGAGCCGATGGGACTGAGGGCTGCAGACACAGGACGATGGTGACACAGGCCAGGGTGGTGACTGGGGAGTGGCGAGAAGTGGCCAGATTTGGTAACGTGTCGAGCTGACGTGGCTTATTGAGGAGTTGGGTGTGGGGCCCGCGAGGAGTGGCGTTCAGGAAGATTCTGGAGGTTGGGGCCTGAGGAGCTGGAAGGCCAAGGTCACCATGAGCTGAGCAGAGGAGGCTGGAGGACAGGGTGTGGAGGCTGGTGGCGGGCTCTCTCTTGGACAGGCTGAGCTGGAGGCCGTAAGACCCCCAGCAGAGGGTGGGGAGGCTCTGGGCTCTGAGAGGGGCCCAGGGCCGACGGCCGGGCCAGAGATGGCCGGCTGGGATGCGCAGCCCAGGGCTGGAGCCAAAGCCGGGAGGCTGGACCCGCCACCAGGATACGGCGGATAAACAAGGACTGCTGATGCCTGGAGGCTTGCTCCTCGGAGAAATCAGCGGAGACCTAGGGGAGCAGCCAGACACGAGAAGAAACCAGGAGCAGGGGCTGGAAGGGCACATGAAGAAGGGAGTCCCCGTGCCGACAGAGGGTGACAGACGGGACTGTGAGGTTCCCAGCACAGAGGTTCCAGTGACCTTGAGAAGAGCAAGTGGGAAAGTCCAGGCGGTGCCAGGGAGGGTGGGAGGAGAGAGATGATGCATAAGGATACGTCATCCTTTTTTTTTTAATGTTTTATTTATTTGTTTTTGAGAGAGAGAGAGACAGAGAGAGACAGCGCAAGCAGGGGAGGGTCAGAGAGAGAGGGAGACACAGAATCTGAAGCAGGCTCCAGGCTCTGAGCTAGCTGTCAGCACAGAGCCTGATGCGGGGCTCGAACCCACAAACCGTGAGATCATGACCTGAGCCAAAGCCGGACGCTCAACCGACTGAGCCCCCGAGGCGCCCCATGAGGAGTACACGATTCTTTTAAGCATCTTTGCTCCAGCAGGAAGAAGAGATGGAATGAGAGCTGGAGAGTGAAATGGGGTCAATTGCGGTGTTTTCTGTTACAGTTGTGAGACAGAATTGCACGTTCGTGTGACGCTGGGGGAAATCCAGGCGCAGGGAACAAAGATAGAGCAGGCTCTTGTAATGAAAGGGTGGCCTCAGTTTCCAGCGCCTCCTGGCCTGTCTGTCGCTGAGGCCACCAGGGTTCGGGGCAGGGAGCCCAGCTGGAGAGTGGATGGCCTCCTCTAGGCAAGGGGAGGGTGCAGTCGTGGCCAGGCTGAAATCGAAGGAGCCTCATGGGACAACCAGGTCACCTTGCTCCGAGACACGGGGTCTTTCCTATGCTGGAGGCATAGTGCCTGGGGTCCGTCCCCAGCTCTGAGCACCTTAATGACTCCTGGTGCCCTGGGCCAGCCGAAGCTGTGGTCCCCCTGAGTGTCGTTGTATCCTGCCTGGGGGGTGGCAGGTGTCACATGAAGTGGCCGGGGACACAAGGCACAGAGCCCACGGCAGTTCGGCGAGAGCCACAGCTTTCTTGCAGTCAGCTCTGAGGACATCAGGGCTCAGGGGCCGGTCAGGAGGCTCAAGGGAGAGTAGCCTGCCCTGCCAAACCTGTGGAGGTCAAGGGGAGACATGCAAAGGAAAGCGGGGTCACCTCTGCCTTCAGGAGGCAAGAAATACTGGACACAGCTCCGTGATGATCGCGGAGCAGGTCCCCACTGCTCTCCAGGATGGCCACCTTTTTGTCATTCGAGGGTGCGTTGGTGGGTACTTACTGAGCACATACTATGTGCCAGGCACTGTTCTGTGCTGGGATACAAGAGTGAGCAAGGCAGGCCAGGTCCCTGCCCCCAAGGATCTTATACTACCTGTCAGAGGTGGACATTAAATATGTCCTCCCAAACCGAGGGAATATGTCTGACCATGGAGTGTGCGGGTCGGGGTTTGTTTGCAACCATCTCAGATGCGATGGACTGGCTTCTCTCTCTCTCTCTCTCTCTCTCTCTTTTTTAATGTTTTATTTACTTTTGAGACAGAGAGAGACAGAGCATGAGCAGGGAAGGTCAGAGAGACAGGGAGACACAGAATCTGAAGCAGGCTCCAGGCTCTGAGCTGTCAGCACAGAGCCCGACGCGGGGCTTGAACCCACGAATGTGAGATCATGACCTGAGCTGAAGTTGGAGGATTAACTGACTGAGCCACCCAGGCGCCCCATGGCTTCTCTTTTTCGGCTAAATGGAGTTGACCTTGGTTCATGGAGTGCCTTAGTAGGGGGCACAGCACTGACCCAGACTGGGCTCGCCCAGCCGTTCTCAAACATGCCAGCCCTGATCAGTCAGTGAAGGTGTCTGCTTCCCAGCCCGAGGCAGAGCACGTCTGTATTACCCTCCTGTGCCGTGGCAGACATCCCCAATCAACCCAGATTCCTGGAGAGTGTGCTTGATTAGTTATGTCTGCACATGGCCACAGGATTGGAAATTCAGAACCTGTATTTGGAATACCTTTCCAGGTTGGAAAGGCCATGCCGCCTAACTCTTTTTAGCTGTACTTGGAGAGAGGAGCTGTGGGGATTCTGGAAAGATCGTGGACCTGAATATCAAGGTACTGGAGTCGATGCCAATTCTGCCACTCATTGGCCAAGTTGGCCGATCAGTCCACTTCACCTGGCAGTGAGAAGAAAAGGGAGGTTTTGGTTCTTGAGGAGCAGAGCCACCCAGGTCAGACGCTGGGCCGCACAGCCAAGTACATGTCTGAGTAGGTCTGGGTCAGGTTCCGTGAGCGCCTGCTGACAGGCCAGGAGCCTGTGTAATGTCTGTACCTGTTCTGGACTCACCTTGCTCAGCTTTCAAACAGGGAGAACCAAAATAAAGCCAGGCCTGCCTGTCCCGGGACCGTAAGTAAGTCTGTGGGCCTGTCACTCACTTCCTGTCGTGTGCTCGCCCTTCTCCCTGCCCTGGGCCTCTGCTCCGGGCCCTCGTCCCAGAATCCAGCCTGTCCTGCCGTATTCAGGTGCCAGGTGGTGTCCCATAGAGCCTCGCAAGGTGGAGGTTATCACTCTGGGCCCAACGGCTGGGGAAACTCCCAGAGACGGGCCATGCAGGGAAGCTGGTTGAGTAACCAGTGCCGCTGGTTAGGGGGTGAGGCCGGACTGGAACCCGGCTCTGTGACTCTGAACCTGTGTCTTTCTGAGGCCCTCTTCTCCCCCATGTGTTCAGGGTCCGCACCCGACAGTTCACTCCGGACATGGCGCTCTGTTCTGTACTGGGCAGTAGTGAGGACGCTTTCAGTCTTCATTCTACAGCTGAGGAAACTGAACCATAAAGTCTGATGGGCCAACTCCAAAGCTAAAGCTTTAAGCCCACCGTGTTGGCCTGAGAATCAGGAGACTGGGGCGGACTGGCTGTGTGATATTGGGCGTCCTCTTTCCCTCTCTGGGCCTCAGTTTCCCCATCTGTAAAGGGAAGTTGAGCTGAAAGAGCTTTTTTGCTACTTTCTTTTTTTAAAATGTTCTCATTTAGAACATTTTGCATCCGAGGATGGTCGGCACACACACATCAGCTTCAGGTGGACAAAGTAGCGATTCCACTACTCAAGGTTAGGCAGAGCTCACACACAGTGTAGCTCCCACACAGCGCTCTGACAGTTCCGTCGACTATGTTCCCAGAGCTGTGCCTTCTGTTCCCGTGACCTATTTGGAAGAGCATTTTGGTGGGTGTGTTTTTTCAGAGTGATTTGCTAGCCCTTGTGGCTCCTGCCCGCCCACCCCTCCTTCCCCAGATTCTGTGGGTGCTGAAGGCTCAATGGGCTGGGAATGTTGAATGGAAAAGAAAGGGGGCCCCCTGCTGGCGATGGCTGGGATCGTCATACATGGGCTGCAGTTTACCTGACTGCCCATCCCCGCCCCCACCTTCCTTAGAGCCTCTTTGAGGGGAGGACGGCGGACAGCGACGGGGCTGGACATTTTCATAAGGTCTCGTGGTTTGGAAGCATCCAGAACCAGGCCCTGCAGCCTTCTGAGGTTGGACGAATGGGAAATTTGACTGTATGGAATGAGACTATGTCTTGGGCAGTGGTGGATGGGGGCTGGGGGAGGATTCCCTGAGAGCTGTGGCTTGCATGTACATGCACGCATGCACGCACACACGATGCACACCACGCATGCACACACACACACACACGATGCACGCACGCACGCGCACACGCACACTCCACCAGCAGCCACGGGGCAGTTGTGGGGTGCACACAAGAATGTCAAACCTCCCTTAATGGAAACCTCAGAAGGCTCCCGTGGGACCAAAAGACAGCTGCAAAAACTGTGTGTGGTGCAGGTTTTTGGATCATCCAGTGGCTTTGTGCATCAATGCAGGTCCTGTTGTTTACAGCGACGTGCTTTCACAGGTTAAGTGTGAAGGGTCTGAGGTCAGATGTCAGAGACACAAGCCCGGGAATCCTTGAGCTGTGAGGGTCTTGGCGAGGAAGTTAACCCTTCAAACCTCAGTTTCCTTCTGCATAAAGCAGTGCCCCCTCCCCTACACACACACACACACACACACACACACACACACACACACACACACACACACACACACACACACACACACACACACACACCTGCACAGGGTCCCAAGGAGCAGATGAGGCCAGCGGGACTGGGGGGGTTGGTTGGGGTTGGTGATGTTGGAGGCAGCAGAGGACCAGAGTGGGAGGGAGTGCAGGTGGGTGCTGGGGCCAGACGGGCACTGCCGCCCACAACCTGACCAGGTTCCTCAGACCCCCTGGGGGCCTGCCACCTCGTGCTGTGACATGGACGACTCCATACAGTGGTTGGGGCAGTCGAGTGACAAAAACACATTGGGGGGCTTAGAGCAGTGCCTGCCTGGGACACAGGAACCGTTTTAACACCTAGGAAGTCAAGGCTTGGGGGAGGGTGGTCACCTGCTCGGGCTCAGAGCCAAGGACAGAACCCAGATCCTCTGACGCCACACTGATGCCCATTCTGCGCCGCTGCGTGGTCTTGGTCAAGGCCCTGAACATGTTTGCGGGGGCCGTGGTGGAGGCGATGCCCGCTAGGCCCTCAAAAGCCAGAGGAAGCTCAGAGAGTCCATCCAGCACACTCAGGCCGGGGACACGGGTTCAGGCTCAGTGGGGGGAGGGCTGGGAGCCCGGTCCCTCTCTCCCCAGCAAGGCTCTCCTGCACACCCTGCCGTGGTGGGTAAGCAGAAATGCCCCGGTGCTCAAACAACCCGTGAAATCCCGCCACACAACCCCTAGAGGCTCAGAAGCCAAGAACTAGCCTGTCTGGGTCCTCAGGGCCTGGTCCTTCCCCTCCCGGCAGTGCGTGTGCAGCGGCGCTGAGGTCTGTGAGGTCCCTGGTCCCCTGAGTCAGGAGAGGAAGAAGGGGTCTGCTGCGGAAAAGCTGGAGAGGATGACATCCCCAGAGATGCTCGTCTTCAGGAAGCCTCCTCTGAGTTAGGAAAACAAGCCCCTCCCCACCCCACCCCCACGCCCTCCCTCCCAGCCTCAGAATCCCCACATTCCTGGGAGCTGAGGTGGTCTCCCTCGGTGATCCTACAGGGCCCGCCAGGCCTGACATCACCCGTCACCATGACAGTGGCTCCGATGGCCTGGCTCCTGGAGCGGGACATGCCTAGGTGACGCCGGATGCCTGGGGAGGTGAAGTGAGCACTGGTGGCTTTGGGCGGAGGCAGAAGGCTGGTCCCTGAGAGGGAAGGTCAGGTGTCACGGACCCCGTCCTGCATTAGCACCGTTGGGAGTGCGTCAGAACACGGTTTGGGAGGGGAAAGACCAGCAGACCTGCCGCAAAGGGAAGGAGGAAACTTCCTGCTGCATGGTTTTCATAGCCGTGTGAATTAGTTTAAATTATTTCTTGGGGACTCGTGCTGATCTCCTTGTTTTCTTTTTAATGTGTATTTATTTATTTTTGAGAGATAGCATAAGGGGGTAGGGGCAGAGAGAGGGAGACAGAATCGGAAGCAGGCTCCAGCTCTGAGCTGTCAGCACAGAGCCCGACGTGGGAACTCACAAACCAGGAGAAGATAACCAGAGCTGAAGTCGGACGTTTAACCCTTGAGCCCCCCAGGTGCCCCCCGATCTTGTTTTCTTAGAAGACTTAGAATGCCAGTGACGCCTTTCACGGAGCTCCCCCATCTGATGGCGGCGACCCAGCATCTGGAGACTTGGGGACAGTTCAGACCCGATGGGGACGTGCGCGCGCGCACGCACACACACACACACGCGCACACACACACACACAGACAGGCGCCTGCTCCCAGGTCCTGCTTCCACGGGGAGTTTTCGTGAGTGGGTTAGGGACGTGTGTGCATCCGAGAAGCTGGGGCGGACCGCCCTGCAGTGGCTCCGAGGTGCCTGAAGCGGTTCCTAAGGGATCTGCCCCGGGCATTCTTTCCCAGAGATGCAGCTTTCGTGTTTTCAGTCCTCAGCCTGGCAGGTCCAGCCCCTCGTCCCCCAGAATCCGTGGAGCAGGGATGCCCGAGGAAAGCTCGTGTGAAGGAAGCCAGGCAGCAAACCCTTTTATGGTGGGGGCGATGGCACCTCTCAGGGCCCGCCTTCTGTGTCCATTAGCAGTGTGTTGGGGTGCATGTCACAGAAGGCCCACAATCACTGTGACCTTGTACTATGAAGAAAACGGGGGCGCCTGGGCGGCTCCGTCAGTTAAAGCATCTGACTTCACCTCAGGTCGTGATCTCACAGTTCATGGGCTCAAGCCCCGTGTCGGGCTCTGTGCTGACAGCTCGGAGCCTGGAGCCTGCTTCCGATTCTGTGTCTCCAGCTTTCTGCCCCTCCCCCACTTGTACTCTGTCTCTATCAAAAATAAATAAAACAATAAAATTTTTTTAAAAGATAAAGAAAACGGGCTTTCCCAGTAGACTCCTGTATACGTCTTAGTGGCTACAACTGGCCACATGGACTCAGGCCCGCTCGAGCTGCGTGTTAGCGGGGCACAGACCAAATCGGGGTCCTCTCGGTAAGGAGGCGGGTGGATGGGGCCCAGCGTCCCCCGCCTGTGTGGGGTTTGCCCCCTCCGTCGCACTGTCAACTGCCCACGAGGTGGGGACCGTGTCTTGTTCACCCCTGCCCCCCGACAGCAGCAGGGAGCCTGGCACACGGAACGTGCTTCCTTAATAGTTTGCGGGAGCTCTCGGTTTCCTCTTAGAGAGGAGCAACTAATCTGAAGGCAGAGGTCCAGCCCTCGCTCTCAGGACCCTCCCTTCCCCCCCGCCCCCCACGGTCAGATGGGGGAGGCGTAGCTTCCCGCCCCACCCCTGAGCTCCCTCCCGCTAACACACAGACACACATCTGCACACACCCCACTCCTGGAGGACAGGACGGGGGCTCACGTGGCTGCTCCTGCACATGGTGGTGCAGGGGTGGCGTGGAGGGAGCCCCGTGGAGGCTGCCATGTTGCCCCTCTCCAAGGCCGTGTGGCAAAAGTGAAGGAAGGCCCACAGTGCTGTGGGGAACCCGGGGAGGGGGGCATCCCTCCCAGAGCCTCTAGTTGCCAAGAGCAAAGTCTGGAATTTGGTTTCCGTCCAGACAAGGCTAATGAAGGAGGCAAATCGGAGCCCAGAGGGGATTAATTTCCAACCAAAGGGCAGAGGCATGCTCCCCCAGGGTAGTTCAGGAGACCTTCTCAAACCCTGGGGTGGAGGGTCCCACAACGGTGGCTTTGCCCATGTCAGCTGCCTCCCCCCGCAGCCCCTGGGAGCCACTCCCCTGGACAGGCTGAACCCCCACCCCACCCCGAGTCAGCTCTGCCATTTCCTGGCCATGTGGCCTCAGTTTCCTCCCCTATAAATGGGATGATAACCTTCCCTCCCTCCCACCTCCGTCTCAGGAGTGGAGCCAGGATCTAGGATCTAGTGAGAGATGAGGGTGGAGATCTCCCAGTTCTCGGGGGCAGCTGGGCCCGGGCTCCTCGGGAGGATTCCTTCTGACCCACTTATGTCTTCAGATGTCGGGGTTTCTTAAAGTGAAGCTCACCAGTAGCGTGCTCACACCATGTTAGGGCACCTGTACCCTCACAGAAAACTAGCGCAGCCCTGCCCCCCACACCCCTACCTCCTACCCCTCCCCGGGCCACCCCCAGCCTGACAGGAAAGAGAGCAGATGAGCTCTCTCCCCCCTTGCCCTGCACCGTCATTGACCCTTAAGGTCGCAGCCCCGGCCCTGCAGGCTTGAGCTCTGGGCCTGATGCTCCACCAAGCTGCTGTGAAGAAGACGGGTCCAACCGCTGAAAGCTGGAATTTAAAGGGCCACCCGAGACCCAGGGTCCCCACTGATGGGTCTCCCCAAGGTCCCTGTGCGACCCAGGTTGGGGGGAGGGGGAGCAAAGGGCAGGAGGATGAAGAAAGTCCCCTCAGGGCCAGAAGGACATCAGCTAGTGTCGAGCCCTGGGCCAGGAGCCCTGCACCCTCAGTCCTTGTGTCACGCCTGGTGGCCCAGGCTCCCATATTGGGAGCTGAGTTTGCAGAGTTGGGTGTCCAGGACGAGGTGGGGTGGCACAGCCATTGCCTGCCCTGTACCGCGGGCCCCAGCGAGCCATGGGGCCAGGACCCTCCAGGTTTTGGAGGCTGCACTGTAGGGGCAGGCACATAATCACCTGTATGGGCTTTGGGGTCAGACACGGCTGTGTGACTTTGGGTAAATGACTTAACTACTCTGCCTTCTCAGGCTAAAATCTGCTGGAGCCAAGGAGTTGTTTGGCCGTCCTCCGTACCGTCTCCACAGTTCTCTGCTCGATGTTCTCTCCAGGGAGGGCACAGTTCTGGGGAGCCTGGGGAAGGGCAGTGGAGCCCACTCTGCAGCCACAGCGCCCCCTGACCGCAGCATTGGTCACTGTTTGCCAAGGAGCCAGGGGTGTGAGGAGAGAGCGTGTGCAGGGAGCAGAAAGGCACACTGCCTGCCAGGAGGCTGCTTGGGGCTCGTGGCCGTGTGCGTGTGTGTGTGTATGTGTGTGTGTGTGTGAGAGAGAGAGAGAGAGAGCTTTTTTAAGATATAATTCACGTATCATGCAGTTCACCCGTTTGCAGTGTACAATTCAGTGGGTTTTAGCATATTCACAGATTGTTTATTCGTCTCCACAGTCAGTGTCAGAACATTTTCATCATGTCAGAAACCCCATGCCCTCCAAACACCAGCCCTACATCCGCACACACCCCCGCCATCCTCCCCTCCCCCCCGGCACTCACTCCTCTACTTCCCGTCTTCATAGATTTCCCCACTGCGGACTGTCCATACAGCGGGTGGCATCATGCAGCGGGCGGCCAGCTTCTCACGCTTAGCAGAGGGGGGTCAGGGTCCGCCTGTGATGGAGCAGGAAACAGTGAGACGGGACTCCTTCCCATTGTCAATGTTCCATTGGATGGATATGCCACACTGTGGGTTTTGGTGTTTTAATTCATTCTTCAGTTGCTGGGCATTTGGGTTGTTTTTCCCCTTTTGGCTTCTGTGAGCCATGCTGCCGTAAGCGTTTGGGTTCACATGTTCGTGTGGACACATGTGTTCCTTCTCTTGGGCGTGTGCTGGGCATGGACTGCTGGCTCCCAGGGCAACTCTGCTGCAGAACCGCCTTCCACAGGGTTGCACCGTTCCCACCCGTCCCCATCGGCACGGGGCACGGTGTCCTGGTTTCCCCACATCCGCGTCAACACTTGAGTCTGTCTGGTTTATTTGTAGCCGTTCTTGTGAAAGTGAAGGGGTGTGTCCTTGCGGTTGTGGCCCGAGGTCCCTGTGGACTAAGGATGTCAAGAGCCTTTTCGTGTCCTTACTGACCATGTCTTGGAGAAATGTCTGGTCAGATCCTTTGCCTAGTTTTTACTTGGGTTGTCTTTTTATTATTGGTTTGTAAGAGCTCTTTATATATTCTGCATATGAGACCCTCATCACGCATACGGTCTGCACGTACTCTCTCCCATTTCCGGGGTTATCTTTTTACTCTCTTTGTGGTGCCCTTGGAAGCACAGAAGTCTTATACTTTGCCGGACTTGGATGTGTCTGTATTTCTGGCTGGTAGACGTACTTTCTGTGTGGTTTCGTGCTGCGTGTTTCTAATCCAGTGCTTCTCCCGTGGAGGAAACGTGGCAGATGATGGACTGTCGCACTGGGCTGGGTCTTCCTGGGGGCTCAGAATGGACCATAGGGGCTCCTTCGGCAGGGAGTCGGGATGCCGGTGCTCCCGGGGCCTCCAGCTCCCTCACCCCAGAGACCCCTTCCCTTCAGGGACAGGAGGGATGCTCATCTAGGACATGCTGCCCTGGTTGGATCAGTAAAACTAAGAGGTGAGGACAGGGGGACTCTAGAGCCGGTCGGCCCGGGTTCGAATCCCGGGAATGCCACTGAGTGACCTGGGTGCATGGGAGAGTCTTCCTTCTGAACCCC
Source organism: Helogale parvula (assembly GCA_004023845.1). Lineage (NCBI taxonomy): Eukaryota > Metazoa > Chordata > Mammalia > Carnivora > Herpestidae > Helogale > Helogale parvula. The sequence continues at coordinate 19,946 of PJEM01018033.1, forward strand.
GTTTTCTCCTCTCTCAAAAAGAGGATAGAGGCAGTGCCCCTGCTCCACGTCGGGGCTGACAGACAGCTGGTCTCTGGCCCTCACGCACTGTTCCGCCCGCAGCCATGAAGGCCGACCGGAAGCGCCTGAAGGGCGAGAAGAC
>PJEM01018034.1:0-19997 GCA_004023845.1 Helogale parvula
GACCACCTCCCAGCAGGCCAGGACCACCTGTCCTCCTCAAGTGCCTCTCCCCCTCCCCTGGAAATGATCCAAGTCACCACCTGTCCCCAGTGACTCCACTGTCCCTTCAGGATGATCACAAATTAACCTTGGAAGAGCTGAGCACCAAGTACTCCGTGGACCTGACGATGGTGAGCGAAAGAACCCCTGATGGAGCACCCCCCTCGCCTCCCCCCAGGACAGCAGTGGAGCTGGGAGGTGGGGCTCTAATTCCAGGTCGGTGTTCCTTCCCCTCCCCTCCACCCAGCAAGTTCCGGGGAAAGGGCAAGCAGAGCATGGCAGTGCTCCAAGGAGTTCAGGGTCAGAGGAGAGGAAGGAGAATGGGGTAGGGCAAGGCTTCTCCAAACTGTGTCCCGGGGCCCTTCCGCTCTCACACACTGTCCAGACCCCAAAGAGCTTTTGCTTGCATGACTTATATCTAGTGATGTTTATCGTATTCAAAATTAAAACAGAAAATCAAAAAACACTTCTTAATTCATTGAAAAACAAGAGTAAATCCATTATATATTAGTATAAACAATATTTTCATGACAAACAGCGTTTTACATTTTTGCAAACCTCTTTAATGTCTAGCTTTTTCATCAAAGGCAGCTGGATTCCCCTATATTTTCTTTTTTTAAATTTTTTTAAATAATTTTTTATGCTTTTTATTTTTATTTTTGAGAGACAAGAGAGAGACAGTTTAAGCAGGGGAGGGGCAGAGAGAGAGGGAGACACAGAATCTGAAGCAGGCTCCAGGCTTTGAGCTGTCAGCACAGAGCTCGACGCTGGCTCGAACCCACAAACTGTGAGATCATGACCTGAGCTGAAGCTGGACGCTTAACCGAGCCACCCAGGCGCCCCTCCCCTATATTTTCAACATTAAATCTGTTGTGACCCAGGTTGTGTAGCCTTTGGGAAATTCCACCGTACACTCGAGAACAGGAGTGGAAAAGGTGAACCACGATTTAGCATGACTGTGAAAATCGTTTGACACTGTGGACCCCCTAAAAGGGTCTCGGGCCCCCAGGGGCCCCCAGACCAGCGTTTGAGAACAAACAGTGTAACAGTAACGCCATAGATTCTGCCTCTTACCATTACTGTCTCTGCTGCTGTTACCGCTAACACAAGGACCACAAATAAAACCTAAAAGCCCTCAAAACAGAAGCCCTTCTTCCTTCTAGAATATCTTCAGCGAAGGGGTTTTCATCCGGTAACCCGGGAGGGGTCCAGGAGAGTTGTCCTGTTTTCATTCATGTTGTGTGTTTTTCCGGAGAAGTCTGGGAGCGGCTGGTGGGGATTAAGGAGAGTTTGTTTGCTAATCCTCTGGCGAGTTCTACTATTGTTTTCCTTTAGAGGCAAAGCCACACAAACTGACGCCCAGCCTACAGCGAGAGAATCGGTTCTTTCATGTGTTTGCTATCTTTTCCCCATTTCCCAGTGAAAGAGTCAAAGCGTGAATGTCCAGGTGTTATCGACACGAGGTGGTGCACCCCATCCTTGCACTAGGCTTACACATTCCGTCACGAGCCGTGCAGAGTTACCTCCCCCCGGACACGGCGCTCCATAGGGCAGGGCCCCTTCTGACACCTGCTGGCCTCCTACCACCTTGCTGGCCGGAGCTAGGAGTTCAAAAGCTTTGTGAATCAACCGTCAACTAAAAATCCTCCCTATGTAAACATGCTGAAGGGAGCGCCTGGGTGGCTCTGTCATTTAAGCATCCAACTCCTGTTTTCGGCTCAGGTCATGATCTCACATTTTATGAGTTCGAGCTCCACATCAGGCTCTGCGCTGACAGCAAGGAGCCTGCTTGGGATTCTCTCTCCACTCTTCTCTCTCTCTCTCTGCCCTTCCCTTTCACATTGTCTCTGTCTCTTTCAAAATAAATAAAGTTTTAAAAAAAGTAAAACCCGTGATGCTTTAAACATGCTAAAGGGTATCCATTCTATAATGCAAATTTTAAAATCCCTCCTTTCCTGGGAAGAAATTCCAGGGAGGCCTTCTGGAAGCTTCCTGGTCTTCTAGACCCATCCTGGGGCTACGCAAAGCACATCTGGGCCTTGCCTTAGCTGCTTCCCTGTGCCTGGCCCTCTTTCCTCTCCACACAGGGCCTCAGCTCCGAGAAAGCACAGGAAATCTTGAACCGAGATGGACCCAATATGCTTACCCCGCCCCCCACCACTCCGGAATGGATCAAGTTCTGTAAACAACTGTTTGGTGGCTTCTCCATCTTACTGTGGATTGGTGCCATTCTCTGCTTCGTGGCCTATGGCATCCAGATACATTTCAAGGAGGATTTTACCAAGGACAATGTGAGTCTGTCCAACTGCCACGGGCCGGCCCGGTCTCTGCTGAGCCCTGACACTCCCCTGCTCAGCGGCCTTGCACTCCTGAAGGCCTCTGGCCGGAATCCGGGTACTCCCAGGATTTTCTGAGGGAGTCCTTGGTCCCTCCCGGTTCCTTCGGCTTTTATCTAGAAAACTACCAACACTCCTCCTTGAGAGGCCAGGTTTGACCAGAAACTTGCTCTCCTAAGATTATCTCCCTCCCTCATCATCAAAGCACTCCGAGGCCCCTTTCTCTTTGCCAGAGAATCTCTTCATCTCCTTCCTCCTGGTCTCCCGCCCTCATCTGCCCCCAGGCCAAGCATAGCCCTCCTGGACCTTTGCTAAATCACCATAGCTCAGGGCTCTGAGTGAGATGGCTGCTCCGGATTCTCCCTTAGCCCCTCCCTGGCCATTACCCTTGATTTTCTGGGGACAAAGAGGAGAAAGAAAACCTACTGATGAGACCCGTGTTTCCTCGCCACCCCCACCCCCACCCCCAGCTGTACTTGGGCATCGTGCTGTCCGCCGTGGTCATCATCACCGGCTGCTTCTCCTACTACCAGGAGGCAAAGAGCTCCAAGATCATGGAGTCCTTCAAGAACATGGTGCCTCAGGTAGGACTGGTGTGGGCAGATCTAGTGAAAGCGATGTCGAATGTGACCAGAGTGCACAACTTCCATATAATAAGCATAATCTGAAACCCTGACATTCTATTAAAACATTCTATTAAAAGGTGGGGAGGTGTAGGGGCGCCTGGGGGGCTCGGTTGGTGGAGCATCCGACTTCTGCTCAGGTCACGATCTTGCAGTCCGTGGGTTCGAGCCCCGCGTCAGGCTCTGTGCTGACAGCTCAGAGCCTGGACCCTGCTTCGGACTCTGTGTCTCCCTATCTGACCCTCCCCCGTTCATGCTCCGTTTTTCTCTGTCTCAATAATAAATAAAACATTGAAAAAAAAATTTAAAGGTGGGGAGGTGCAAAGGAGGTTGGAGAGGCTGGATTCTTCAAATGTCGATGACCTTAAAGACAAAGAACAGCTTGGGAACGTTCCAGATTACAGGGGGCTAAAGAGACATGACAACTGAATGCAACACCTGACCAAGACCAAGTCCGGTGTGGAAGGAGAAAATAACGCGGCTGACATGCTGAGTCGTGACAAACACAGACAGTAGATTAAAGAGTGATGTCAAAATGAAACTTCACGAAATCGCTAGCTGTGTTGTAGTTACGTAAGATATGAATTCCTGAGCTGCGCCCACTGAAAGGTGGAGGAGAGAAGATCGTGATGTGTGTAACTTAACCTCTGATGGATCCGGAAAAGAAGCGCTCACACCCTCAGCAGACCCAGTGACCAAATGACAAAGCAAGTGGGGTAAAATGTTAACAGGCGAATCTGGGTGAAAGTTACACAGGTATTCTTGGTATTATTTTTATGCTTGCCACTTTCCTGAAAGTGTAGACAATTTTCAAAAAAAAATTATTTGTACACATCTGGAAATCATATGACAGCAGAAAGAGGTTTCTAGCCACAGAGATGGAAACTTGCAAAGGAGCAGGGCCAGATTTCCCAGCAGCCATCACGTTCTGGTGTCCTAGCCCAGGATCGGTTCCCTTCAGTGTCAACGTAAATTAATTCCTCCCTCGGGTAAGGCTTCAGGGAACTATGTTTTGGTAAAACGAAGTAGGAGTTTGGAGACCATCCATTCGTTCTGCTGCCTAACAAGTCACCCCAGACTCAGTGGCTCGAAACAACAAACAGCATTTCCCATTCTTCCGTGGCAGGGCTGTCTGATCTGGGCTGAGCCGAACAGGGCCGGACAGTCTCGGATGACCTCACCCCCATGTCTGGGGATGGCTGATGGCGGTGACAGCTGGGGCCTCTCTCCTATGACCTCTCTTTCTCCAGGAGGCTAGCACAGGCTTGTTTAATACGGTGGCCGAGGGGTTCCCGGCGGCAGAAGGTCAAGCGCCCATGTGCGGGCACTTTTTTAAGCCTCTGCTTGCATTATGCTTCTGATGTCTTAGGAACCAAAGCCAGGCGTAGAGCCTAGTGTAGGGATGATGACACATACCCCACCTCTTAGAGACAAGGTCATCAAAGTCGAGTTGCAAAGGACAGAGATGGTAAGAATTTGGGATCTGCCAAAGAGACCTTCAAGGGTGACGTGGCGATGGACAGTGTTAGGAAAGGAGTCAGGAGGACGGAGCCCAGGAACAGGCGGTTAGAGGCCAGAAGCAAGATGAGAGAAGCAGAAAGTTTTGGAAATGACCCAGCCCGACCTTCCCGCAGCAAGCTATGGTGATCCGAGATGGAGAGAAGATGCAGATCAACGTAGAGAATGTGGTGGTGGGAGACCTGGTGGAGGTGAAGGGCGGAGACCGAATCCCTGCGGACCTCAGGCTCATCTCCACACAAGGATGTAAGGTGAGGAATGAGGGGAGCGAAGGAAGGGCGCCCAGCATGGTCCTAGGGTGGCCGTAGCTAGTGGCCTGGGCTCGGGTAAAGAAAGCATGGTCTTACCATTCAGAACCTCGAGAAGTGACAGGTACAAACTTGAGGTTGGAGACAACGGGAGCTGGTGTGTAAATTTGTTTCTGCACGCCAGGAATGACGGTGTGGGTGGCGGATCCAAAGGAATCTACCTTTTCATGCTCACTTTGTGACCCGTCCTCCCCCCTCCAGGTGGACAACTCCTCCTTGACTGGGGAGTCAGAGCCCCAGTCCCGCTCCCCGGACTTCACCCACGAGAACCCCCTGGAGACGCGTAACATCTGTTTCTTCTCCACCAACTGCGTGGAAGGTGAGCCCCGCATCGTAAATTGCTTAGACTCAAAAGCAGAGACTGACATGAGGATTTCAAGAACCCTCTATCCTCTACAGGCAGTAGGGTAGGTAAGAGCTGGTCAACAGGTGAGGTTCCCCATCACTCATGAGCTGCATGACCTTGGGGAAAGGGCAAAGCCATCATCTATGCGTTTTGCGTCGTGTTGATACTAAGAGCCTCGATCCTGTAGATGCGTGTGTGGACTCAATACGATAATGCACAGAAAACGTTCAGCACGAAGCCCAACACGTTGGAGGTGCGCGGCCGTCGCCAGCTAGCACGGTTGTCGCTGGTGAGTGACTGTGCTCTCTAAGCTGAAAATAGCCCAGACGGGCAGAAAGCCGTTCAGCCCGTCAGGTCAGTCTTCTCATGACGTGAGTGCTAGCTTCTCGCTGTTCTGGAAAGGTATCGGCAGTGGAGACCTGAGTTGCCAGAGGTGCCGCTCCCGCTTTGGCTCTGCTCCTAGAATCTAAGACACCCTTGTGCCGGGAGGCAGTTCTGGCCAAGGTGGTAGCAACAGACTCAATACCACTATGTCAACCTTCCCTCTCAGGGAGGCCTCCGAGACCCTCTGGAACACATGAAAGCCATTATTCGTGCTTAAGAATAAATGTTTGGGTATCCAAGAAATAGTTATTTCTTAACTGAACACCTCGGACGTGCCAAACACTACAGAAGTCTCTGACTCTCACAACACTGCATGGTGGATACTGTCTCTATTTACACATGAGAAGCTCAGGGAAGTTAAATGCAGTCGCCAAGAGCACCAGTCAATAGGAAAGAGGAAAGTCAAGGACTCTGCTGCAGGTCTGTCTCCCAAAGCTCAAGCTCTTTCCACAGACCCTTCTCTGGGACAAGGCTGGCTAATGACCTCTCTGTTGATGAAATGATTTAATTGGAAAATACTTTGGGGGCATCTGGCTGGCTCAATCAGTAGAGCATGCAACTCTTAATCTTTGGGTAGTGAGTTCAAGCGTCACATGGGGCCTGGAGCCCACTAAGATAAGATAAGATGAGACAAGACAAAACAAAACAAAACAAAACAAAATAAAATAAGGGACGCTTGGGTGGCTCAGTCACTTAAGCGTCCGACTCTTGATTTCGGCTCAGGTCATGATCTCACAGTTCAAACCCCACGCCGGACTCTGCACCGACAGTGCAGAGCCTGCTCGGGATTCTCTGTCTCCCTGTCTCTCTGCTCCTACCACACTCAAGCTGTCTCTGTCTCTCTTAAATAAAGTTTAAACATTTTTTTAATTTAAATTAAATTTAATTAAATTTAAATTTAAACAGAAAATACTGTTAACAGATGAGAGTAATAATAAAACTAAATAACCAACAGGAAAATAAAATCTACACTGAGCAGTTTTTCACTTCGGATTGGACAGAGAGAGGCAGGTGAGCCAGCTTCCTTCAGATTCCTGGATTCCTATTATTAAATTTTAAGAAAAACTTTTGCCCAGATTCATCTTTTCAAACTAGGTTTTTCATCAGCAAAGTGGATGCCTCAGATGAGGGGGAAAGTGGGTGGTGGCATTCCCCCCAAGAAACAAAGTTCCAGCCGGAATGGAGGAGACCACAGGGACCCAAGATGTGGCCAAGACGGTGAGGCTAGGTCCCAGGAGCCCTTGACCGTTAGGCTGAGGGACGTCCATGCGGTTTGCAAACTAGTAGCATTCCTTCGGCCTTGATCCCAGACCCTCACCTCCCTACATTCATAGCCATGGCACTGACGGGGCTGCGGCTGTAGACGCGCCTGACTCTGGGTTCTCACGCATCTCCATGGGGCCCGAGCTGTGTGCAGGGAGATGGAGGAGTCAGTCTGGCCTAGGGTCCGGGAGGCTTGCCCACGGGCTCAACCGCACCCAGGTTGACATCAACCCATCCTGTCTCCAGACACGTGGTATTCGTTACTAATTCCTGCCTCTACATAAGGAGAAACCCATGAAGGAAGGCGTGCAAAAGGAGACTTAGACCAAACCCTGGCACAAAATAGATGCAGGCAGCATCAACCTCCACCCCTGCTCTCAAACACAAAGCTTTTAGTCATTTTACTGTCCTCTTTAACAAGTGAACACCCCCCCCCCCCCCGTGGACAGCCAGCCAGGGAGGAGCCCCGTGCAGAGAGCCTGGGACTGAGCAGCTTTCCGGAGAACCTGGCCCCACCCGCAACCCTCAGGGCGGGGCGCTGCTCTCTTGCGCACTCGGACTCGGCTGAAGGTGACCTTGGAAATGGGCCAGCCGCTCTGAGCCACAGTGTTTGTGGGAGCTGTCGGAGGAGAGCCACCCCTGCTACGTCACTCGTGTGATTTTACGTCGGTCCTTCTTAAGACCGAATTCCTCTAGATGAAGAAAAGACAGAAGTGAATATCTCAATGCTGACTGTGCGCCCCATCCTGGTCTAGGCTCTTGTAATGACATCCCGTCCCATGGCCTTGTGGGTGCTCTCAGCCCATTTTTTTTAACTTCTTCATCCTAGATTTTATTTTATTTTATTTTTAATAGTTTATTGTTAAATTGGTTTCCATATGCTCTCAGCCCATTTTAAGGCCGAGCAAACCTGAGTCTCAGAGACGGTAATTCTCTGGGTAAACAGCTACCTCGTGGCAAAGTGGAACTTCCGGCCAGAGCCCTTCGGTCTAAAATAAGTGCTATTTCTAGAACATGCTGCTTTTCTGGGTGATTCTGTGACTTTATTGGTGGGGATTCCAGCCATTCTAATAAAGCAGGAAAAACTGTTTTGAGCAAAGAAAAGGCCCCTCATCTCGAGCCGTGTAGGTGAGGGGCCCACGTCTCATGTATGTGAAGCCGAAACTGACGTCCTGGTCCCCATTTTCTGAGTCACGAAGGGAAAAGCACAGAAGCCCCAGCTGTTATGACACCTCCCCTCCAGCAGGGGTCAGGCTGGCTCCAGCCAGCAGAGCAGGGAGGGGCTCAGCAGAGCTGTTTCTCAACCTTGACACTCTGGCCACTGGGGGCAGGATAATTCTTCCTTGTAGGGGGCCAGAGGGGCTCTCCAGTCCGTTATAGGATGTAGCAGCATTCTCCTCCCTGCCCTCCACACAGCAGCCCCTCCCACCCCAGATGTGACCACCAAGATGCCTCCAGACATTGCCTGTCTCCCAGGGGCAAACTGCCGCCGACGGAACCACTGGTTGAGGGGAGAGCCGGTGTTGGAAGGTAGGGCTCTAACAGAAGGGCGACCACTCTTGCTGGGGATCTAGAAACTTCTCAGCTGCTGAGGGCAGGATAGGAAACATACGGGCAACAGAAGATACTCAGATTCAGTGAAACAGACCTCGATGGGGGAAGGAAGTAAGGCAATGAAACTGGAGGACTGTGAAGTCAGAGATTTTTCAGGTGAGGAGACCCTTCCTTGTATAATCGAAATGTGAAAAGAACCAGCCTCTCGAGGGTCTTGAGTGTCCGCCTTGCTCCTGACCACTGACAGCTTTCTCCTTGCAGGAACCAAAGGGACCAACGATCCTGTCTCAGACTTGCCTGTTCCTTTGCAGGGACAGCCCGGGGCATCGTGATAGCGACAGGAGATGCCACGGTGATGGGCCGAATCGCCTCTCTGACGACAGGCCTGGCAGTGCGCAAGACCCCCATCGCCGTGGAGATCGAACACTTCATCCATCTGATCACCACGGTGGCCATCTTCCTGGGCGTCTCCTTCTTCGGGCTCTCGCTTATCTTGGGCTATGGCTGGCTGGAGGCTGTCATTTTTCTGATTGGCATCATTGTGGCCAATGTGCCTGAGGGGCTGCTGGCCACTGTCACTGTGAGTTGCCGAGGTGGAGGGTGGCCTCTGGGCAGACAACCCACCCCCGGGGATGAAATCATTAGTATCTCTTTTGCTGTCGAATCTCTCAAGGGCAAGATGCCCCTGATGTGTGTGTAGGCACCAACCACATTGCTCCCAAATGGCATTTACTTCCTCCGCCCATGTTTGCTGGTGCCTTCTCTTTTTTTCTCTGTGAGTTGCAATGCAGAAAGCATTAGATTCTAAGTCGTTGGCAGTAAATTCCAGTCCTGGGTGTACCGGCTGGTGAACTTGGCCAAATCACTGAACATCCCCAGGCCTCAGTTTAATCATCAGTTTCTTTTTTTTTTTTTAATGTTTTATTTATTTTTGAGAGAGAGAGAGAGAGACAGCGTGAGCAGGGGAGGGTCAGAGAGGGAGACACAGAATCTGAAGATAGGCTCTGAGCTAGCTTAATCATCAATTTCTAGAGGAAGATGAATTTGGATATAGAAGCTTATTGGAAGAGACTCAAAGCCCATAGAGATCCAACCTTCCAACCGATGCTCAGTATCCGGCGTATCCCATCATCCATGGGAGACGATGGGGGTGATTTGTGGTCATAGGAAGCCCGCCCCGTTTGGTCTCCGCTCAGTTCATCCCTGGGGTGCGGTAGCTAGATTTCATTGTGTTGAGCAGAAATATGATTTCCTGTTTGGTCCCAGTTTTCCCATCTGAAGAAACACAAAACAAGTCAAATCTTTCCCTTCTACAAACTTCAACTGATGGTACCCACCATGTCTCTCAGAATCTGCGGTAGCAGGTGGATGATCCCTTTCCCTTAGCTGCTCTTCACATAACATGGTCGTCAGGCCCTGGCCTGCAGCTCACCCGCTGGGGGTATGCCCTAATTTATCAATATCCTTTTTAAAATAGACATGAGACTAATACTCAGGGTGTGGTTGGTTAGCACAAGACCTCAGGACCAGTGATAATCTGTGAATAAATCACAAGCCCACGATGAGAATTCTGTGCCGATATAGCCATGGCCTAAGAACTCAGTCGTTTGAAAATCCACCTTGCTGCACTCCTGGCTTTCGTTGAGTTTGTGGCCCACATAATGTCAACAAAACTCTGGTTCGCGTGATTTCTCAAGTCCTTCCCAAGACGGCAACATTCCTTTTCAGTTTCATGATTCGCTCCTTGTTCTTTTTTTTTCTAGCCACTGGTCCCACGCCCTGCACACACACACAGCATCTCATACCACAGTGAACCATTAGGTCTCCACGTGGTGCCCGGGAAGACGGGACTTGAGAGGGACAGGGGTGGCCTAAAGTCGATTTGGAGCAAGGGCTGCTGAATAGAAAAGACAAAAAGATCCTGGGGGAGCAGAACATTCCGGGGATACGGGCATCCTCTGTGCTACCCTGATAACGGAAGACACTCTTTTTCCAAAGTGCTGCTGTAACGAGTCTACAAAGTCACTTTCCTGATTTCTTTATCACGGCCCCAGACAGAACTCCTAAAGACTAGGTGGGAATGAAAGGGAAATAAGTACAAAGACTGACAACAGCAATACAAACTACCAGACTTCCCAGACCGGCCGTGGTGTGGGCAGGGGACCTCTGGTCTCCATCCTCTGCCCTCTCCGTGGCTGCAGGTGTGCCTGACCCTGACCGCCAAGCGCATGGCGCGCAAGAACTGCCTGGTGAAGAATCTGGAGGCGGTGGAGACGCTGGGCTCCACCTCCACCATCTGCTCGGACAAGACGGGCACGCTCACCCAGAACCGCATGACGGTCGCCCACATGTGGTTCGACAAGACCATCCAGGATGCGGACACCAGCGAAGAGCAGACTGGTGACTAGTGGCATCCGTGGGCCAGGAGTGCGGGAAGGGGGGAGGCGTGCGGGCCGCGGGATCTGACACAGAGCAGGCCAGCAGGCGTTGGGCCCTGGGGGGAGAGGAGGGAGGCGAGGAGGAAACCGAGGGTGGCCTCTGCCGAGTACTGGGGCACAGAGCAGGGTGGGGCTAAGTCCCTCTTTATGCACCGCCTGCCCCGCCCCCTGCTCATGAGCCTCGCCTCCTCCCTCTCCCCTCCAGGCAAAACATTTGCCAAGGGCTCAGCTACCAGGTTCACCCTGGCCCGAATCGCCGGCCTGTGCAACGGAGCTGACTTCAAGGCTAACCAGGAGACCCTTCCCATTGTCAAGGTATGGCACCCGCGGGGGAGGGGTGCCTCAGCGTCCAGGGCATGCCTGCGCCCTCCCCAGACGTCTCTCTTCAGTGCTCCCCTCGGGTCCTCCCCGGCACAGCCCTGTCCCTGTGCTATCCACCCCCCCCCCCCGGGCTGACCAGCACACCCCATCCCGGCAGCGGGAGACAACAGGGGATGCTTCCGAGTCAGCCCTCCTCAAGTTCATCGAGCAGTCATATGGCTCCGTGAGGGAGATGAGAGAGAAAAACCCCAAGGTGGCCGAGATTCCCTTCAATTCCACCAACAAGTACCAGGTGCACAACCCACGAAGGTAGAGGGAGGCAGGGGCGGGCTCGTCGTTCGGGGAATGCCTCTGCCTTCAACCTCGCCTCTGAACAGTCTTCCTCATTAAGAGGATGCTGGGGGCGCCTGGTGGTTCGGTCGGTTAAGCACCCGGCTCAGGTCATGATGAAGAGGTTTGTGAGGTCGAGCCCCGCATCGGGCTCTGCGTTGACAACATGGAGCTGCTTGGGATTCTCTCTCTCCCTCTCTCTCTCTCTGCCCCTCCCTGCCTTGCTCTCTCTCTCTCGCTCTCTCAAAAAATATAAATATTAAAAAAAAGAAAGGAGAAGGCTCACCGCAAGAGAAAGTGACAAACGGGTAAAGGAGGAGGCGCGCTTGGTCCCAGGCAGAGCAGGAGACCCGCTGGCTTGTGGAGGGAGCGAGTTGCAAGTGTCCCACAGGTAGCGCAAGCTGGCGGGTGACCGTCATGGCCCAGCCTCGTGCAGCTGGCAGGCATGTCCGTGGCCCCGCCAGCCTGGCCGCCGCGGAATGAGGCTGGTTTGCAAGGTGCCCCCAGAACCGCCCCATGTCATGCCAGGCCTGCGGCGCGGAGGCCAGGCAGACTCAGCAAGGGTGACATCTGAAAGTTCCTGGGAGGGCGGGTCCTAAAAGTTCTCACAAGGGAAAAAAAAAATTATAACTAACAAAAAACTAATAATAATGAAATAACCAAAGCTACATGGAGTCTGGACTTCTTAAAAACCCAATTCCCTGTCTTTTCACGTGGAATGTTGAGCACGTAAGTGTTAAAGATCCAGAGGATTTTGTCTCAACTGGAATTGAGTCAGTGGAATAAGAGAGGTCTCCTGAGCCCCAACTGCAAACTTGTTTCTACTTTTATCTGACGTTTAGCGGCCTCACAGCCCAGACGAGGGTTGAGGGCTTGGCAGGGCGGGGTCAACGCCTGTCACTCCAAAGAGGTAGGCCCCCCCCCTCCCCTCGCACGAGTTATAATCAAAGCAAAACACACCCATGGCACCTGTTGGGACATCCCACAGAGCAGCGACTTTCCCCAAAACGACCAGGTTAGTGCCTTTTCTGAGCTGTCAGGTGCCCACGGCGCTTGTCCTCGGTTGTTCCCACCCCATGTGGCCGGCCAGCCAAGTGACCGCCCAACTGGGGGCCCAGCTCCAGCTCTAAGAGCTCTGTCTCTTCCTCGATCTGGAATTAAAGGGAAAGGAAGCTTCTCGGTTCTGATACTTTCAGACTTCTTCCACCTTTTGATCTATCATTTTCTATCAAGATGTGACTTTAAGGGTGGCTCAGTCAAATGAGCGTCTGACTTTGGCTCAGGTCATGATCTCACAGTCTGTGGGTTCGAGCCCCACATCGGGCTCTGTGCTGACAGCTCAGAGCCTGGAGCCTGCTTCGGATTCTGTGTCTCCCTCTCTCTCTCCCCCTCCCCAGCTCATTCATGCTCTGTTTCTCTCTGTCTCAATAATAAATGAAAACACTGAAACAGTTTTTTAAATGAAAAAAAAAAAAGATGTGACTTTTCTGTGACCAAGGGACTAGTTTATAAGTAGATCATGCCGTCACCTTCAATAATCTTCATAAATAGTGAACAAATGAGTTAAGCCCTCAGAACACCAAGTTTTTAAACCGCTTACAGCTTTCTGTGTAGACAAGTTAAGGTTTTTCCTCTTAACTGCTTAAGCAGACTTTGACTATAACTGAAAGTGATATGAAATATTTGAAAGTTTCTAATGGGATGGGTTTTTTAATGTTATTTTTGTTAATTTTTTAAATGTTTACTTTTGAAAGAGTGAGGAAGAGAGCACAAGCAGAGGAGGGACAGGCGGGGATGGGGGACAGAGGACCTGAAGCAGGCCTCGCACTGACAGCAGCGAGCCCAACGCAGGGCTTGGACCCACGAACTGCGAGATCATGACCTGAGCCAAAGTCAGTCGCTCCACCAACGGAGCCCCCCAGGCGCCCCTCTAATGGGACAGTTTTAATGGCTTCCCACTGCTTGTCCTCTGGAGGGTGTAGTCAGGCTTCTTCTGCACCTGTTCATTTCCAGAGGCTGTTTTGTGAAAAGAAAGGCTACCGACAGGGACTTCCTGGTTCGTAAGAGGGGCTCCATCACAGTTCCCGCTCACAGATCAGAGATCAAGGGCAAATGCAAAACCAAAATGATTCTTATTTCTCTCTCCTCCTCGGAGTCCCTCTTGAATATGCCCTGCCCTGTCCCCAGCACACGGCACTGACCTTGACCCCAACCTTCCATTAGCCCCTGGGGCTTCTCCCGCTCCTGGGAGAGCGGCAAGACATTACAATGACCAACCTACTCCTGGATGGTGCTGCGTGATTTTCAAAGCACTTTGTACAAATAATTGACCCTCGGGGGCACCTGGGTGGCCCAGTCAGTTAAGCGTCCGACTCTTGATCTTGGTTCAGGCAGGTCATGATCCCACAGTTTGTGAGTTCGAGCCCCGCATGGGGCTCTGCCTTGATGGCGAGCGTGGATCCTGCGGGAGATTCTGTCTCTCCTTCTCTCTGCTTTTCCCCAGGTTGTGCTTTCTCTCTCTCTCTCTCTCTCTCTCTCTCAAAATAAACAAGTAAGCTTTAAAAAATAAATACAACTGAAAACAATCTGACCCTGAACAGCAGGTGTGAACCGTGTGGGTCCACTTTAAACACCAACGGTTTTTGATAAACACAGCACAGTATTGTCAGTGCATTTTCTCTTGTGATTTTCTTTCTCTTTTTTTAATGTTTTATTTATTTTTGAGACAGGGAGAGACAGAGCATGAGTGGGGAGGGGCACAGAGAGAGGGAGACACAGAATCCAAAGCAGGCTCCAGGCTCTGTGCTGACAGCTCAGTGCTTGAACCCACAAATGTGAGATCATGACCTGAGCTGAAGTCGGAGGCTTAACCGACTGAGCCACCCAGGCGCCCGTCTTGTGATTTTCTTAACACGGTCTTTTCTCACGCTCGCTTTTCGGTAGGAATACAGCGCGTTGCACATATAACATATAGAATGTGCGCCAATTGACGGTTTATGTTGTCGGTAAGGTTCTGGGTCAACAGCAGGCCGTATCAGTAGCTACGTTTTGGGGGAGTCAAAAGTTAGACACGGATTTTTGACGGTATGGTCTCTCCTAAAAACCCAATGAAGTCGGCAACACAGAATCTTTTGCTTTTTATCAAAAGAACTAAGGTTTAGAGAGGTTAAACGGACTGACCTGAGGTCATCAAGCGTTCCCGCCGGCCCTGGAACCCTACGTTTTCTTTCCTGTCCGCTGTGCTGTCTCTGCCCCACACACAGACAGAAGCAGAGAAAGTGAGAGTCCTGGTCCAGCCCTCAGCCTCCAGTGACGGAGAAGATAACAGATTTGTCACAGGATTTCTGGAAAGGACGTGGGGGGCTGGACCCTGAGTCAGACCTGACGGGCGGGCGCGCTGCGCTGGGGTTAGGGGACAGAGCAAATGCGAAGGGGGGTCACAACAGGCTGCCTGTCGTCCTGACCTCAAAAGCTTTCCTCCCCAGCCCTTGCTCCCGCCTCCTGTTGCAAGGACTGTCTCTCTCTCCTCCCCAGATGTCCATTCACCTCCGGGAGGAGGACTCGCAGACTCACGTACTGATGATGAAGGGGGCCCCTGAGAGGATCCTGGAGTTTTGCTCCACGTACCTGCTGGATGGGGAGGAGCACCCCATGGACGAGAAGATGAAGAACGACTTCCAGGAGGCCTATCTGCAGCTGGGGGGCCTGGGGGAGCGCGTGCTCGGTGAGGGGCCGGGACGGAGCCTGGAGAGAGCGGGCCCACCTGGGTGGAAAAGTGAAGGTGCCGGGGCAGGCGGGCCGGGGACGCGGGCCGGGAAGGGCCACTGTTCCCTCGGTCTCTCTCCAGGCTTCTGCTTCTCAAATCTGCCCGCCACTTTCCCCAAGGGATTCAAGTTCGATACAGAAAATATCAACTTCCCCATGGAGGACCTCTGTTTTGTGGGGCTCGTATCCATGATCGACCCGCCCCGGGCCACAGTGCCTGAAGCCGTGAGCAAGTGTCGGGGCGCGGGAATTAAGGTAAGCCTCTGACTGTCCCAGAAGCCCCCGGCGTGTCACAACACGGATCGACGCTAGGAGACTTTGCAGAGAACAGGTTCTTCATGATCTTGGTTTAACTGAATTGATTTCTGTGTCCTGGGGCTTACAGTTTTCAGTCTTAAGAGATAACCTAGTCATAAATGAATAGGAAGTTTCTTCTGTAGTGAGAACACTATCTTGCACTGAACGTGAGAATCCCCAGGGCAGCCTTAAATCTCTGACACCTGGGGGCGCCTGACGGCTCAGTTGGTAGAACGTGTGAGCCTTGATCTGGGCTTGTGAGTTCAAGCCCCACGTTGGGTATAGAAATTACTTAAATAAATAAACTTTAAAAAAATCTGATAACTAGACCATACCGCAGACCTACTAAATTGGAAACTCCCAGGATGGGGGCCAAGACATCTGTATTTTCTTCAAATATTTATTTATTTGAGAGAGAGAGAGAGACAGCTGTGAGTGGGAGAGGGGCAGAGAGAGGGGGAGACACAGAATCTGAAACAGGCTCCAGGTTCTGAGCTGTCAGCACAGAGGCCGACGCAGGGCTCAAACCCACAAACCTCGAGACCATGATTGAAGCCAAAGATAGACACTTAACCTGACTAAGCCACCCAGGCGCCCCCAGCATCTGTATTTTTTAAAACACTCATAGAGATTTCTGAGTGCAGGTAAGTTTGAGGACCAGTGTCCTAGGTCACTGTGGTGCGTGTGACTCAGCTGGGGCTTTCGTTGGGCTGCCAAGTCTTGATCCAGCAGGTCTAAGCCACCCTGAGATGCTGTGTCGGTGAGAAGCTCCAGGGGATGCTGGTCTGCAGATCACAGCAGAGGTAGCAAAGTGCCAGAAGGCGTCAGGTCACTGTGCTGCCGGGAAGGGGCTGGGGGCTGGAGCGGTGACAGCGAGAATGAGCCATGAGAGCTGAGCCCTCGAGGTACCAGACTCGAGGAGGAGGGGGAGGGAAGGGCCACACTCACAGACACACGTCTAGGAGCACAAAAGCTAGAAACCAAAATGAATTGGTCAGAGGGTGAAACACGGCCGGCCGTGTGCGGTGGGAGTGCTCCCTGCTCAGGGGGTGCTCGGGCTCCAGGGAGAAGCGGCAGAGTCTCTCTAGTCCTGAGACGCTCTGTCCCCCGCCTCCACACCAAATCCTAAGTCCCACCTACATCCTCGGAGATCAGAGATTGACAGCTTTCCTGCTCATACCTATATTCTGGATCCCAGACTTGGAGGAGGGCAGGTTAGAGGGCGGGGTGGGGAGGGGCGCTGGAGGCCTCTAGGGAGCACGAGATGTTATCTGTAGAGCTGGCTTCCTCTTAGACCTTCGGCTGTGGGCAGTCTGTTGGGCAGCTGGGCCATGCCACATTCAGTGACTGGCACCGAGAACCCAGGGATGCATGCGGGAACTAATTGGGGTGCTTGCGTGGGACAGTTCTCTGTAGCGACAGCTTCCTAGCGGTGCATCCGCGGGGGGTGGCCGCGTTGTCCTGAGCTCCCCCAGGCTCTCAGCTCTGCACCATGAGGTGGGAGGCACGCGGAGAAGGGCCTATTAGACGTTCCTGAGCTTTGAGCGGAATCACGCCGGGATGTGAAATGCACCTGGGAATCTGCGGGTCCCTTTAGCAAGAAGAAGGGAGTCACAACTGCACCTGCAGTTGGGGTGCGGGAGCCCAAACGGGGCTGAGGGGCTGATGGGGCCTGGGAGTCGTCACAGCGGACGCAGGTGAGCCCGCGGCAGAGGGAGGCTGAGGCCCTGCTGCTCCGGGGCCAGCCCGTGTTCCGGGCACAGGTTTGCAGTTCTCATTACCGTTTCTCACTTCTTCTGGACTCTCAGCTGCCGGAATTTTGGCAGACTTGGTGAGAAATGTTGAATCATCCCCTTTCCCCATCGGGAGGTGTAAGACACACACACGACGCCACCTTCCCAGGAGGACAAAATGTAAGACGCACAGGGGGCTGCCCCAAAGGTGGATGCTTTCAGGGTCAATTCCAAAACGATGCTGCTGCTACCAGGGATGGGCCGGCGGTCCCAGGGCTGCGAAGTTCTTACGAGAAAACGATGGCTGGGCTGCTACCTCCCCAGGCAGAGCATGTGCTTAGGCCTTTGGAATCAATGTGATTTAAGAAACGAAAAGTAACCCATCATAGTTGCCACTCGCGGAGGCTCTCGGTGCCATGAGCCTGGCCTCCTGCGAGAACGTCAGATAGTCCGAGGGGCCTTCTGTCACCGACACCAGACACTGACGTCGCTCAGACAGCCTGACGTGGGGAAAGAGGGACGAGGGAGGAGAGGGCAGCTTGCAGGAGTGCCTGGGAGAGTCAGAGGTACTGTCGGCACCAACAAGTTGGAAATGAACCACCTTCAGTCCTTGACAGATACCAGACAGCGTACGTTCCGCAAAGGGGGCCACACCCCCCAGGGCGGCACCTGTCCCCTGTGTGCCTGGACCTTCCAGCAAGTTTCGTCCCGGGACCTCGCCCTGGGGGCGCCTGATGTGTGCTTCTATCTCTGCAGCATGGTGGGGGGAGGGGCCGCCACGCGTTCCCACAGAACAGCCCCTTTGAGCAGCCAGCCTGGGCCAGGAGCTGGGGTGAGTCAGGATGACAGTGACAGGGTCACCACGGAGGGGTCCCCGGGAAGCCATCCAGGCACTGTGAGCCTGAACGGTGGCCGTGAAGACTCCCGTTTCACCACCCGCTCCCAGGACGCCAGGTGTGGACTCCCGCAGCCCTCATGCCGGCCTGCGAGGCGGCGGGCTCTGAAAGGCTCACTTCCATGCCCTGGAAGCCAACGCACCGCCCTTTCCAGGAGCTTGGCTCCCGCCAGCAGCCGCTTCCTTCAGCCTTCTCCCTCCATCGGAGCCTGGAAAATCCTGTGCCTGGAGGGCACCCGGGAGCCAGGAGCAGTGGTGCCCAGGACGCGTTGTTCTTTCCCCTTGTCTGACGGCTGTTTGTGGATCGATGGCCGTGTGCCAGGCTGCGCGTGAGGACAAAACTTCACGAGGGGCCACGGACACGGCCCTCCCCTGCAGAGTCCCCGTCCCGCACGGAGAGGCGGGGGGCTAAGCGCGGACACACAGAAGGAACAGAATGGCAGACAGCTCAGGCGCCAGACCGTTGTGGGGGAAGGGGACAGGGCTGGGGCCGGTGCCAGGCACCTGTGAAGCGCTGGACCCCAGGGGGCGTGAAGGAAGAGGCAGTGAGAGGAAGCGTGAGGATCAGCGTGCACCTGGGCCTACGTGGTGTTTTGCTAAGGCAGACAGATCATTCCAGACGTTCCTTTGTTACCATTTGTTCTCTGTGTAGGTGTTTGTCTTTTGAGCTTAAAGAAGCCGACTAGCTTCTGGAGCAAATCCAATGAAATTCTGAATGGAGTAATGTGCCCAAATCCCCAGTTTATTCCTGGGGCACCTAGGGCCCAAACTGTTCTGTGCTTTCCGGTCTGGCGGTCCTGACCCAGCCCCGGGGGGTGAAGCCACAGCAGCCCGAGTCCTTGGGGATGGGCTGCTAACCCGCCTGTGGCAGGAAGGCGGTGGTCCATCAGGTCGTGGGGAGAAAGGCAAAAGCCCAGGACTCCCTGAAGATGACTCTGCTCCTCTTCCCTCCCTTCCCAACCCAGGTGATCATGGTGACCGGGGACCATCCCATCACAGCCAAGGCCATAGCCAAAGGTGTGGGCATCATCTCTGAAGGCGCTGAAGAAGCCGAGGACATGGCCACCCAGCTCAAGGTCCTCGTCAACAGCAGTGCTGACCCCAGGTGGGACGCCTAAAGACCTCAGATCTGACATTTCTCCCCCTCCATCCTCGGTCTGCCCCACCGGGATCCCGCTCTGTGAGGTTCTTGAAGCCTCGTGCCGGGTAGATAGGATGTACGGGGTTTGCTGATTGCAAAGTAAAACATAACGGGGAAATGACCACGTGACTACAGCCGTGAGTTTGCCGAAGAAGAGGGCAGAGGGATGCAGAGCAAATGGGGGGCAAGCGGGGATCGGGGAAGGGCGTGGTGCGTCCACCTGGGGACGGCAGGTGGCTGGGGACAAGCGAACTCTGAGCCCTCTGAACTGGCTTTTGGAACCCTGTCCCTCAGGGGAGCCAAGGCCATCGTGGTGCACGGCTCGGACCTGAAGGACATGACGTCGGAGCAGCTGGACGAGATCCTCCGGAACCACACGGAGATCGTGTTCGCGCGGACGTCCCCGCAGCAGAAACTCATCATCGTGGAGGGCTGTCAGCGGCAGGTGAGCAGGGCGCAGGCGCGGGACGGGCGGGCGGGGCCGGCGGCCGGGCCTGCTCCTCCGCTCTGACTGTGTCTCCGCCCAGGGGGCCATCGTGGCGGTGACCGGGGACGGCGTGAACGACTCCCCCGCGCTGAAGAAGGCCGACATCGGCATCGCCATGGGCATCTCGGGCTCCGACGTGTCGAAGCAGGCCGCCGACATGATCCTGCTGGACGACAACTTCGCGTCCATCGTCACGGGCGTGGAGGAGGGTGAGGGGCC
>PJEM01018035.1:0-19999 GCA_004023845.1 Helogale parvula
GTTTCTCCTGTTTTCCTGTTAGACCTATGAGTGCAAACATATGGTATCTGTCCTTCTCTGCCTGACTTATTTCGCTTAGCATGACACCCTCAAGGTCCATCCACTTTCCTACAAATGGCCATATTTCATTCTTTCTCATTGCCATGTAGTACTCCATTGTGTATATATACCACATCTTCTTGATCCACTCATCAGGTGACGGACATTTAGGCTTTTTCCATGTTTTGGCTATTGTTGACAGTGCTGCTGTGAACATTGGGGTACATGTGCCCCTATGCATCAGCACTTCTGTATCTCTTGGGTAAATCCCTAGCAGGGTTATTGCTGGGTCATAAGGGAGTTCTATCGATAGTTTTTTGAGGAACCTCCACACTGTTTTCCAGAGCGGCTGCATCAGTTTACATTCCCACCAACAGTGTAGGAGGGTGCCCGTCTCTCCACAGCCTCGCCAGCATCTATAATCTCTTGATTTGTTCATTTTAGCCCCTCTGACTGGCGTGAGGTGGTATCTTCGTGTGGCTTTGATTTGTGTTTCCCTGATGATGCGTGATGTTGAGCATCGTTTGATGTGCCAGTAGGCCATCTGGATGTCCTCTTTGGAGAAGTGTCTGTTCATGTCTTCTGCCCATTTCTTCACTGGGTTATTTGTTTTGTGGGTGTGAAGTTTGGTGAGTTCCTTGTATATTTTAGATACTAGCCCTTTATCTGATATGTCATTTGCAACTATTTTCCCATTCTGTTGGTTGCCTATTAGTTTTCTTGATTGTTTCCTTTGCAGTGCAGAAGCTTTTTATAAGATACAGAACATTTCCATACCAGAAACAATCCTTCTTTTCTTACTCTTTTATAGGCATACCTACTTTTCCCCAACCCTACGCCCTCCTTAACTGCTTGAGACCACCATTTTCCATTTCTAGAATTTTGTCATTTCGAGAATGATGTATAAGTGGAATCACACAGTATGTAACCTTTTGGGATTGGCCTTTTTCAGTCAGCATAATTCTCTGGAAGTTTATCTTAGGTTGTGAGTATTAACAATTTATTCCTTTTTATTGCTGATTAGTATTCTATAGTATGGATATATCACAGTTGGTCTAACCATTCACCTATTGAAGGACATCTGGGTTTTTTTCTAGTTTTGGGCTATTATAAATAATAAATAAAGCTGCTATAACATTTCTGGACAATTTGTCGTTTAAACTTAAGTTTTTGTTTCTCTGGAATAAGTGCCCAGGAGTGCAATTGCTGTGTTGTACAGTAGTTGCATGTCTCATGTTTTTGGTTTTTGTTGCTGATAGTATGCAAGTGGGGGAAGGGCAGAGAGAGGGAAAAAGAATCCCAAGCAAGCTCTGTGCTCGGCAGGTAGCTGAACATGGGGCTCCGTTTCACAACTGGGAGATCATAACCTGAACCAAAATCAAGAGTTGGATGCTTAACCGACTGAGCAACCCAGGCCCCCGTATGTTTAATGTTTTAAGGATCAGCCAGACTTTTTTCCATTTGTGGAGTGGAAGTGACTGTACCATTTTCCATTCCCACCTGCAATGAGTGAAAATCCAGTTTCTCCACATGCTCACCAGCATTTGGTGTTGACGTTTTTTAATGTTAGCCATTGATAGATTTGTACTGATATTTTGTGGCTTTAATTCGCATTTCTGTAGTCGTTAATGATATGGAACATATTTTCCTGTACTTATTTACTTTTCAGTGAAACGTCTGTTCATGTCTTTTGCCATTTCATAAGTCAATTGCCTAGTTTTATAGTGTTCGATTTTGAGAATTCTTTATATTTTCTAGATACTGGTCTGTCCTTTGTTAGACATGTGGTTTGCAAATATTTCTCCTACTCTGTAGCCTGTTTTTTCATCTCCTTAACAAGGTCTTTACAAAGTGGAAGTTTTCAATTTTGATCAAGTCTAATATCAATTATTCCTTCTATTGATTGTATTTTTAGTGTCAAAATTAACAACTTTGCCTAACCCTAGGTCCTAAAAATTTTTTTTTCTTAAGGGTTTATAGTTTTACCTTTTACCTTTAAATTTGTGGCCCATTTTTTGAGGTAAATTTTGTATAAGATGTAAAACTTAGGCAAGGCTTCACTTTTTTGCTTATGGATTTTTTTCCCTATTTGTTAAAAAGGTTAATTTTTGTCAATTGAATTTCTGTGGTTAAAAATCAGTTGGGTTAGGGGCACCTGGTGGCTCAGTGGGTTGAGCACCCAACTCTTGATTTCAGAGAGAGGGAATGAGAATCCCAAGCAGGCTCTGCTGACAGCTCAGAGCCTGATGGTGGGCTCGATCCCATGAACCATGAGCTCATGACCTGAGCCAAAATCAAGAGTGAGATATTTAACTGACTGAGCCACCCAGGCGCCCCTATTTAGGTCTTCTTTGATTTCTTTCAGTAGTGTTTTTTAGTCTTCAGCATGCATGTCCCATACATGTTTTGTTAAATTAATGCCTAAGTATTTGGGGGGTTTTTTCCAGCAATTGTAAATGGCATTATATTTTTAATTTTTGTGTTCATATATTTGTTGCTTAGTATATAGAAATAAAATTGTTACATGCTTATCTTTTATTCTACAACTTAGCTAAACTCACTTATTAGTTCTAGCCTGGTTTGGGAGTTTGAGGGGGAGGGTTTTTAATTTCTTGGGATTTTCTGTGTAAACAATCATCATTTGCAAATGGGGGCAGTTTGATGTCTTCCTTTCTGATGTGTATGCCTTTCATTTCCTTTCTTGCCTTATCACATTGATGAAAAGTTCTAGCACTGTGTTGAATAATTCTGGTCAGAACAGACAATCTGTGCCTTGTTCCCAATCAGGGAGAAAGCATTCAGCCTTTCATTATTTTTTTAATGTTTTTAAGTCTTTATTTTATTTTGAAAGACAGAGACAGAGAGTGAGTGAGGGAGGGGCAGAGAGAGGGGGAGACAAAGAATCTGAAGCAGGGTCCAGGCTCTGAGCTGTCAGCGTAGAGCCCGATGCGGGGCTCGAACCCACGGACTGTGAGATCATGCCCTGACCAAAGTCAGATGCCCGACCGACTGAGCCACCCAGGAACCCCAGCCTTTCATTATTACGTATAATGTTTACTGTAAGTTCTTTACACATGCTGTTTACCAATTTCTTTTCAATTTGTTCATGTCTTATAGCCTATAATATGCTCTATCTTAGGATATATTCTACAACACTTGGAAAGAATATATATTCTGTTGAGTACAAATGTTGATCAGATTCTATTGGCTAATTGTCACTTCATTCTTCTATATTCTTGCTTACTGTTTAGTAATTCACTCAGTTCCTGAGACAGGACTCTTGAAGTTTGCCACTGAACTGTACTTTAGTCTGTTTCTTCTTTCATTTCTATCAGTTTTTGCTTCCTACATTTTGTAGCTCTGTTGTCTGGTGTATACACCTTAAGGATTGCTATATCTCCTTGATAGATCCACACTTTTATCATTATATAATGTCTTTCTCTTTCTGTGGTAATTTTCTTTACTCTGAAGCCACTCATCTGATATTAATATAGCCACTCTGATTTCTTTGGATCAGTGTTTCTATGTTATATTTTTTCCATCATTTTGCTTTCAACTTGTATATGTTATTTTATTTGAGGTAAGCTTCTTGTAAATAACATATAGTCATTTTTTTACCTACTTTGTCAATCTCTATCTCTAAATTTGTATTTTTAGGCCATTTACATTTATGTAATTATTGATATGTAGGGATTTAAATCTACCATTTTATTCTGTATTTTTTCAGTTTGCTGTTTTTAGTTTTTCTATTTTCTCTTTCCTGCTTTTCTATTTCTTACTTGAACATTTTCAGAATTCTATTTTTATTTGTCTTAGTGTTTTTGAGTGTATCCCTTTGTGTAGCTTTTTTAGTGGGTGTGGCCTTGTTACCACATCACCATATGAAAATACTGACTCTTTACCACGACTCCTCTAATACCAGTGAGGAGGGAGACAGGGGCACCTGGGTGGCTCAGTCAGTTAAGCCAGTGGGAAGGGAGAGGTGCACTTCATTCCTGCCCAGAGGAGGTGGAATTCAAGGCTCACCATATGGTCTCTGTTGATGCTGCAGTAGTGGTGGTAGTGACTGGAGGAGGAAACAGGTTTGTTACTACCGTTAAAGGGTGAAAACCCCCATCGGGGTTCAATCCCTGCTTGATCATCTCTGATACCACCCTGATGGGAAGTGGAGGAGGTGTTGGGGTACCTCATTACAGCTTGGCAAAGGTGGAAGTTTAGGCTCCACATTCAGCCTTTGCTGAAGTGAGTGGAGCCTTTTTTTTTTTTTTTTTTTGATGGTGTTTGGAGTCAAATAGTTATTATCTAAACATTTTCCATTCTACTATGTTCTCTTTTTCCTGGTCATTTTGTTAAATAGAACAGATATTTGGTAGGGCTTTTTGTCTGCTTCCATTGGCATTTCCAAGTTGCTGGCTTCTTTAGCCCCAAGCCTGAGTTAATGAGGAAAAAAAAAACCAAAAACCAGAGAACTGTCTGCTGTGTTGCCCTTTGTACTCCAAAGTCCCAAATTGCCTTCTTCTCTCTACTTTTTAGAGACTTCCTATGTTTTATATATAATGTCCAGGATTTTTAGCTGTACTTAGCAGGAAGAATAGGGAAAAATATTACTACTACTGCTGCTGCTGCTACTGCTACCATTATTATCTTTCCGAAAGCAGATGTTCTATAAATACTTTTAATGTCAACTTAATCCCTCATTTAGAAGCCCTGATTAATCTTCTACCTGCTAATACTCCATGGGTAGAATCCTTTTTTCATGCTATACAGCTAGTTAGAAGTATGTGTGTAAGTTTTCTGTAAAAACATAACCAATAGATCTATATCTATATCTGTATATCCAAATATAAAATAAGGAATTAGTCTATACACTCACTGGGGTCGGCAAGTCCCAACATGCTCACTGTGAAGTGACCAGCTGGAACCCAGGGTCCCATCCTAGTCAGAAGGCTTGAGAACTAGGAGAGCTGATGGGGTAGTTCGAGTCTGAAGGCTGACAGGCCCTAGATCCAGGAAGAGCTGATACTTCAGTTCAGGTCCAAAGGTAGAAAACATTCTCTCACTCAGCAGAAAGTCAGCCTTTTTGTTCTATTCAGGCCTTCATCTAATGAGGCCTACCCACAGTAGGGAAGGCAATCTACTTTATTTAGTCTACCATTCAAAGGTGAATCTCATCCCAAAATACTCTCACAGAAACACCAAGAATAATGTTTGACCAAATATCTGAGTACCCTATGGCCCAACCAAGTTGGCGTATAAAACTAACCACCATATTCTGCAAACATTTAAGAGCTTAGGACTACCAGATTGGTTAATTTGAACTTAAATGTGAATTCTGACCAAAGTTGCTCACAAATTCACATTTTGGCTTGACTTTGAGACATACAGAGAAATTCAAAGAAAGTGAGTAAAGCCTTTCAAAGATTCAAAAAATGTATTCAAAGAGAACAACCACTAAAATCTGGAAGACGATATGGCATTATGGGAAGTAAGAAATTTATGGTTGCAGTTTTTCTTCAATAGAGCTTTATAAACAGGAAAACTGTTAAAACTTATATTTTACATGACTCTTAGAGTAAAAATTTACTTTTCCCATTGTTGAAAGATTTAAAAAATTTAAAATAAGTATTTCTCATGGTCTGTAATACTTTTGTCACAGTCTCTTAACATTCCCCCTGGGGCCAGCACTGAGGTATCTTGAGCTGCTGGTTTTCTGGGCAGGCAGTATCACTTGCAGAGAGGATTTTGGACTCAAATAGATCTGGGTTCCCAGGTGGGTGACCTGGGGCAAATTGTTTTTCCCCTCTAAACAGCAACTTTCTTATCTGCAAATGACCATTTTAATATCTGTAAAAGTAGCATGAGTGCTCCATAATTAAACATTTTCAAATCTTAGGCATCTGGATAATCTGCAGTTTTGCAATTTTATAGAAAAGAGTGACATCATGGTGTTAAATCTCTACGTTTTGAATCATTTCCTTGAATTCAGCTTCTTAGAATTATTGAGTCAAGGATAGAAACTTCTAGAAAGGGGGTACCAAGATTGCACTAGCAGTGGGATGAAGAAAGAGAGAGAGAGAGAGAGATGCTTTTCTAATTTTTAACCTTTTTATTTCCTAGAAGCATCAGATAGTGAAGGAGGAGGAGGAGACACAGGAATGATCCCGCAGGAGACAGCTCCAGTGCCTGCCCTACCAAAGAAAACCAAACAGGTGACCGTACTGTGGAAAAGTCACAACTGTTGGATTCTGGAATCAGCTTCTACCCCTCTACAGCATCCCCTGTTCTTTAATCAGTTAGTGGGATTTGAAGGAAGCCTACATCTTCTCTGCCTTTGGGGGTGGGGGTAGGCGTCGGGGGACATGTTTCATTAATTATAAGCCAGCAAGGTCTATTTTCCCCCTAAAATTTTTTATAATATAAATGTATTTTACAATAATGATATCTTAGATTCTTGTACCACATTTTTACCAAAAATCCAGTATTACTTTTTTTGGTACAGTTCCTAGGAGAAGACAAATAGCATAAAGACATGCAAGATTACCCCTCACACCAGCGCTTGACTGCAGTACCATGCCATGCTGCCAGCAGGTCCCCAGGTCTCATGGCCACCTAGCATTATGGTCCATTGTAGGAATATTTAACAGGGGATTTCTGCCTTCAATATTACCAAAAGTAGCCCTTTGAAATACTTTGCTCCCCGGACTTATGACCTTTTATTTCCTTCTTAATCTTCCTACTGGCCACTCACATCTATTTGCAGTTTTTTCACATTGTATGTCCCTCAAACCTGATTAGTAACCATGTGTGATTTTTTTAATGTTTATTTATTTTTGAGAGAGAAAGAGAAAGACAGAGCACGAGCAGGGGAGAGCCTGAGAGAGAGAGGGAGATGCAGAATCTGAAGCAGGCTCCAGGCTTGGAGCTGTCAACACAGAGCCTGATGTGAGACTCAATCCCACAAACCGTGAGATCATGACCTGAGTTGAAGTTGGATGCACAACTTACTGAGCCACCCAGGTGCCCCAACCATGTGTGATTTTTTTTTTAAAGGATTATCTACTGTCAGACTAAAATTATCATCTTCACAATAATGATTTGTGGTCTTATTGTAAGTGGCCCTAAACTCATTCCATAAAAGTATGACTCCACCAAGTTTGTAACCAGGCTCAGATAATAGTGAGAAGTAGTTTAGCATACTGGTGATCCACATACAAGCTGTGAGACCTTGCAACTTAAACTGTCTGTGCCTCAGTCTCCTGTTGGTAAAATGATGATAATAAGTATATTTTCCTCACAGAGTTGCATACTTGTTAAGCACTTCAAATAGTGATTGGCAAAGAGTAATACCAAAGTGATCATTATTATAGTGAATAACACTTCATCTTTTGTATTTTGTTATTTTTTTCTTTGAGGGATGGGGGAATATGAAAAGATATGTATATTTAATGTATAATCTTCTTGGTTTTCTTTCCAGCCATTAAATATTTTGCTCTGAAGGCTTATATCACTTTTAGGTTTTGTTTTTTTCTTTTTGCTGTTATTTTATCTTACTTTTTTTATTCAACTATAATTAATATACAGTGTTATATTAGTTTCATGTGTATAATATAATGATTCAAAAATTCTATGCATTGCTCACCATGTTAAGTGTACTCATAATCCCCCTCACCTATTTCATCCTTTCCTTTCCCAACCTCCCCTTTGGCAAACACCAGTTTGTTATCTGTAGTTAAAAGACTGTTTTGGGGTTTGTTTCTTTTTTTCCCCTTTGTTCCTTTGTTTTGTTTCTTAAATTATACATATGAGTGAAATCATATGTATTTTTCTTTCTCTGACCCATGTCACTTAGCATTATACCCTCTAGGTCCATTTACGTCGTTACAAATGGCAAGATTTAATTCTTCTTTTATGGCTGAGTAATATTCCTGTATGTGTGTGTGTGTGTGTGTGTGTGTGTGTGTGTATCACACCTCCTTTTTCCATTCATCTATGGGTGGACACTTGGGTTGCTTCCAATCTGGGCTATTGTACATAATGCCCCAGTGAACATAGGGGTGTATGTATCTTTTTGAATTTTTGTGTTTTTTTGGATGAATACCCAGTAGGGGAATTACTAGGTCATATGGTAATTTTGCTTTTCATTTTTGGAAGAACATGTATACTATTTTCCACAGTGGCTGCACCACCTTACATTCTCACCAACAGTGCAGAAAGAGGGTTCCTTTTTCTTTACATCTTCATCAACACTTTTTATTTCTTGTGTTTTAGTTTAGCCATTCTGACAGGTATGAAGTGATACCTCATCATTTTGATTTACGCTTTCTTGATGATGAGTGATGCTGAGCATCTTTTCATGGGTCCGCTGGCCGTCTGTATGTCTACTTTGGAAAAACGTCCTCTGCTTATTTTTACGTGGATTATTTGGATGTTGTGGTGTCAGAATGTATAAGTTCTTTACATATTTTGAATATTAACTCATTAATGTTTGCAAACATCTCCCATTCAATAGGTTGTCTTTTTGTTTTGTTGATGATTTCCTTCTCTGTGCAAAAATTTTTTATTTTGGTGTAGTCCCAATATTTTGATTTTGTTTTGTTTCCCTAGCTAAAGGAGACCTATCTAGAAACATGTTTCTAAAGCTGATGTCAAAGAGATTACTGCCTTTTCTTTCCTGCTAGGAATTTTATGCTTTAAGTCTCACATTTAAGTCTTTTATCCATTTTGAGAGGTGCCTGGGTGGCTCAGTCAAACATCCGACTTCAGCTCAGGTCATGATCTCACGGTTAGTGGGTTTGAGCCCCGCATTGGGCTCTGTGCTGACCTCAGAGCTTGGAGCCTGTCTTTGGATTCTGTATCTCCCTTTCTCTCTGACCCTCCCCTGCTCGCACTATCTCTCTCTGTCTCTCAAAAATAAATAAAAAACATTAAAAAATTTTTAATCCATTTTGAGTTTCTTTTTGTTTATGGAGTAAAAAAGTGGTCTGATATTATTCATTTTCAGGTATATCACTAATCATGTAGCTGTCCAGTTTTCCCAACACCGTTTGTTAAGGAGACTGCCATTTTCACATTGTATATTTTTGCCTCCTTTGTTTTATATTAATTGGCCATAAGAGCATAGGTTTTGTCTGGGCTCTCTATTCTGTTCCATTGATCTATGTCTGTTTTTGTGCCAGTACCATACTGGTTGACTACTAGAACTGTGTAGTGTATCTTGAGATCTGGAATTGCAGTACTCCCCATTTTGTTCTTTTCAAGATTGCTGTGGCTATTCAGGGTCTTTTATGATTCCACACAAACTTTAGGATTATTTGTTCTAGTTTTGTGGAAAATGTTGTTGATATTTTGATAGAGACTGCATTAAATCTGTAGATTGCTTTTGGTAATTAAGGGAAATTTTAACAATATTGGTTCTCCCAATCCATGAATATGGAGTATCTTACCACTTGTTTGTGTCATCTTCATTTCCTTTGATCAGTGTTTCATAGTTTTCAGAGGACAAGTCTTTCACCTTCCTGGTTAAGTTTATTCCTGGTATTTTATTATTTTTGGTACAATTGCAAATGGGATTATTTTCTTGATTTCTCTTTCTGTTCTTCATTATTAGTGTATGGAGGGGCAAAAAAATTCTTTATATTAATTTTGTATCCTGTGACTTTTGGTGGAGTCTTTAGGGCTTTCTATATACTATATACAGAAACTGTTTTCCCAGATGTAGCTGGGAAAACTGGACAGTCACATCATTAGTGATACACAAGAAAAAGAGTAATATCAGACCACTTTTTTACTCCATACATGAAAATAAACTCAAAATGGATTAAAAACTTAAATGTGAGACTAACACCTGCAAATAGTGAAAGTTTCCTTACCAATTTGGATGCCTTTTGTTCCTTTTTCTTGTCCGATTGCAGTGGCTAGGACTTCCTATATTGAATAGAATTGGTGGGAGAGAACATCCTTGTCTTGTTCCTCGTCTCAGAGGAGAAGTTCCCAGTTTTTCACAGTTGACTATGATGTTAGATGTGGGCTTGTCATAGATGGGCTTTATTATGTAGAGAGGTATTTTCCCTCTAAACCTACTTTGTTGAGAGTTTTTATCATAAATGGATGTTGTACTTTGTCAAACATTTTGTAGGCATCTACTGAAATGATAATATGCTTTTTATCTTTCTCTTGTTGATGTAATGTATCACCTTGATTGATTTGATAATGTTCAACCACCCTTTCATTCCAGGAATAAATCCCACTTGATTCCGGTGATTTTTTCGACATACTGTTAGATTTGGTTTGCCAGTATCTTGTTGAGGATTCTTGTATCAGTGTTCATCAGCAATATTGGCCTATATATCTCCTTTTTTGTAGTGTCTTTATCTGGTTTTGGTATCTGGGTAATGCTGGACTCATAGAAGGAATTTGGAAGCATTCCTTCCTCTTCTAGTTTTTGGAATAGTTTGAGATGAAACTCTTCTTTAAATGTTTGGTAGAATTCACCTGTGAAGCTATTTGGCCCGAGACTTGTTTGTTGGGAATTTTTTGATTACTGGTTTATTTTCATTGCTGTTCATTACATTCAAATTTTCTATTTCTTCCTGATTTACTTTTGGGCAGTTATATGTTTTTAGGAATTTATCCATTTCTTCTGTGTTGTCCTAGTTGTTGGCGTATAATTTTTGATAATATTTTCTTAGAATCCTTTGTATTTCTCTGGTGTCCATTGTTACTTCACCTCTTTTTTTTAATATGGTTTATTTATTTTTGAGACAGAGACAGAGAGACAGAGAGAGAGAACAAGTGGGGGAGGGGCAGAGAGAGAGGGAGACACAGAATATGAAACAGGCTGAGCTGTCATCACAGAATCTGACATGGGGCTCAAACTGTGAGATCATGATCTGAGCCAAAATCGGATGCTTAACTGACTGAGCCACCCAGGCACCCCATTCACCTCTTATTTCTGACTTGATTTGTGTCTTCTCATTTTTAATGAGTCTGATTCATTATCAGTTTTGTTGATCTTTTCAAATAACTAGCTCCAGGTTCATTGATCCATTCTGTTGTTTTTTAAGTCTTTATTTCATTTATTTCTGGACTAATCTTTATAATGTGTTTTCTTCTATTGCCTTTGGGCTTTGTTTTTTTTCTAACTCCTTTAAGTCTAAGGTTAGGTTGTTTATTTGGGATTTTTGGGATTTTTTTTTTTTTTTTTTTTTTTTTTTTTTTTTTTTTTTTTTTTTTTTTTTGCTTCTTAAGGTAGGCTTGTATTGTTACAAACTTCCCTCTTTGGTAGCTTTGCTCCATCCCAAAGATTTTGGATGGTGTGTTTTCGTTTTCATTTGTCTCCCATATCTGTTTTGAATTCCCTCTTGGTTTCTTGGTTGACTCATTCATTGTTTAGTAGCATGTTATATAACCTTCATGTATTTGTGGGTGTTTTCCAGACTTTTTTCTTGTGATTAATTTCTAGTTTCATACCATTGTAGTCAGAAAAGATGCATAATGGTTTTAATATTTCTTTGGGCTATTTTTTGCATTCATTGCACTGATTTGGCCACTATCTAGGTATATCCATGGGACAAAGTGAGCTTAGGATCCTCCTACTCTGCCATCTTCCCAGACTCTCCCCTCAGTTTTAGTTTTAACCATGCCTTCAGAGGCCTACAGGCTAACATCCTTAGCCTTTTGATTTATTTCACCAAGGTGGAGTTTAATTTTACATTAGCTTATCCCATTGATGACACCATACTCATGCCTTCTTTGACCTTTGCCTCTGTAGTACGTACCTACAGTACTTGTTTCCAAATATCTTTCTTTAGACCCTCATTGGCTTTCTTATTCCTTACTTTCTTGATTTTTTTCTTGCTAGTTTCTCACTGTCTCAGGACTCAGTACAGAAAGACTAAATTTGCCCAACCCTCTACCTTTACTTCTTTTTATTGTCTTTTTATCCACTTTGCTAAATTTCCACCTTTTTTTAGCTCCTTCTTCCTTGGCTCTTCTTTTCCCACAACTATCAAGTTAGATAAATGGCAGAGAATCATAGGAAGAAGAAGGGGAAATGGTAGAGGAGAAAGTGAAATACATTCTCCATTTCTGTGAGCATTCACCTATCTTTTGTCAATCTAGGTTTTAGCAATAATAAAGATCATTTACTGATCACTCACTGTAGGCACTATCCATGATTCCATGACTCAGATGATCCTATGAAGTAAGAGGTACCCTATGCCCTATGAGATAGGAGGTACCCCATTTTACATATTACCTGGGCCTCACAGAGATGGGTTCTGGGAGTCATGTCCCGCTTGTCTGGCTGTGAGCCAGGTGCTGAGAATGCTGCTGCTACCATTTCTTTTTTCACCTGTCCTTTCTATTTCAATTTAGGAAATTGGATTCACCATGTC
The DNA here is from genome assembly GCA_004023845.1 of Helogale parvula. NCBI lineage: Eukaryota > Metazoa > Chordata > Mammalia > Carnivora > Herpestidae > Helogale > Helogale parvula. The sequence continues at coordinate 12,435 of PJEM01018035.1, forward strand.
CTCATATCCTTTCTTGGCTACATTGCTATTTTCTGCCAAGAAAAAGAATTATGAAAGTTTAAGATTGTACTGCCCATTTTAACCACCTTTCTCTTGCTCTAATTTCTTTCACTACCAAATTACGTTAAAGAATCTAAGTCTTAGACAGAATGCCCTATCCCCTTTCTTTTTGTCTATCCTCATTTATCTGGCCAGAGAACTCACAGGGAAATCTTGTGCTCTCTTACTTCATCTAGTTCCTCATTTCCCCACCAAGCTGTATACCTCCAGGACAGAGTTTAACTGTGCATCCCCACAGCACTTACCACAGAACCCCACCCAAAATTGGTACTCATTATTTGTGAAATGAAAAAAATGGGTGCCTATATCAAGATCCTAGTATTCTTACCACTCTTCCAATCTCAGCTCTTTATGTCCCCACTTATGAGCCATCTGCTACATGTAGAGGTAGGTAACCCAGTATCCCTCTTCCAGTCCCCTCCTTGAAAGACTCCCAACTTTGACATTCAGAGCTGGGATCTCTCCTCTGCCATCCCTGACTGCCCAAACAGTCCCTCTGGCTCCTCTCCTCTCTGGGTTCCCCATCCTTTGTCTCCAGCTACTCTTCTCCCCCTGGAAATCATCACGCTATCCCAAGGATGACCTTCTTATAGGCAGGCTGTCCTTTCTTGATTCCTTCTATAGTGGTTTCTGTACATAGGACTTAAGTCTCCAACCAGTTCATAAACACCTTGGAGGTCAAGGTTTCTTTTGAGTCCACTATAGTACCTAGCACAGTGCTAGGCACTTGATTCATTTGGCAGATGTAACAGAGTACTTTTCTAATAGTAATTATTACATTTTTCCCCCAGATCAAAACAAAAGAAAAAATTCTTTTGTGCTATATTTGTTTTGATTTTTTTTCAAATTTGCTTAGTTGCTTTGTTGTTCTTTAAGGCTTTTTTTTTATACTGGTATAGGAACTTCCCGGCATTATGCTGCCAGCTGTAATATACATTTAGGCTTAAATATCACCAGGTTAGAGTGTCTGCCTAGTTAGATCATATTCCCTCCTTTGCCATCCCTGGGCCTCACATTTCTTTTACTGAATCTATGCCTCCCATTTGTCTAGTATTTCCAGCCGTAGATTTATAACTTCATAAAAGTTTTTTACCCATGCAACTACATCATCTCTAGCAACCATTTCACATCTAAGTAATCATCCTTGGCCTCCTTAATAATGTTAGTATAAAGATTTGCCAAAACTTCTTTTTTTCCAGATAGTGCTTCCAAAAAAATGATGAATTTCCCTACTTCTAGAGATTGCATCACCCTCTTCTCTCCTCAACATCAGTCACTTAAGAGCCAACCCTAGTGACTTTGTAATTATGGTTCCCAGAATATAATTCCTTATGAGGGGTTTTGTGACTTTTCATAGATGCCTCCATGATGTCAGCAGCCGTGGTTCCATGACCCATCTTCTTTCCCTCAAAGACCACATTTTTTTAAAGTAGCCTAATCTATTTATCTCCTCAGATCATAAAGGGCTCTTCAGTAAGAGTACTTATCCCTTTTCCTCTCTACTCACCTTTCTCAACTGTTGTATTTTCTTAATATTTACTTATGTGAGCATCAATCATTTCATATCTCTTACTCTTCATCTGCAAGATTATTTCTGCCTATATTAAAAGAGGATTATGACCTATCTACTCACTGATTTACCTTCTTCCTTTGCATGTGGCTGTCTCAATTCTGTTCCTCTTTTTATTAATCTACTGTTGCATAACAAACTACTACAGAAGGTAAAGCTTAAAACAAAAATAAATTATCTCAGAGTTTCTGATATCTCACAGGCATGGCTTAGCTCAGTCCATCTGGCTCTATGTCTCTTATCAGATGCCAGTCAAAATGTGGACTGGAGTAGGAGAGGTTGACCTTATTGGTAGGCCTCAGTACCTGACCATGTGAGCCTCTCCACAGGGCTGCCTCAGAACCTTGCCACTGGCTTCCCTCAGGCTAAGTGACCCAAGCGGAAGCAAGCAAGAGCACTCAACACAGAAAACCAGTCTTTTTATGTTATACGTGATCTCAGAGCTAACATCTATCTTATTCTGTTAGACTCAAATCAGTAATTCAAAAACTGGGAATGAATACCTCGAGATAGTAATCACCGGTAGCTATCCTGGAATATGGCTACCATGGTCTGCCCTCTGGCCCCCAGTGATTTATATTCCTCCCATATGCAGAATGTATTCACTCCTCACAAAGGAAGCAAAAGTCCTAGAATTTCATTGTCTAAATCAGGTGCAGGGGCATTTCAGGGTCCTTGGTTTAGTTCCCTAATATGGCTCATTAAGAACATCTTCTCAACCTATGAAACTAAAGAAGTACAGACATAGAATAACCTTTATAGGCGTTTCTATTCAAGTAGGAGATACAAGGGGTCTTTGGTCCAGAGCATTTGAAAATGTTGGGAGTTTCTTTATTTAGTCTTAAGGCCCAGGTTCCTAAGGTTCTTCCATGGTTCTCAGCTCTGCTTTGGGGGATCTTTGTGTTGCCCTCTGAGTCATCCTTCCCCCTTTTCTCTTAAAATGAAAGCTAGCATATATTTGCAAAGAAAAAGCTCTTTCAGCCTTCTTCTTGACAGTGGAATTCTGAGGGTTAAAAGACCTCGCCTCATTTTATTTCATCTCTCAACTTCTCGACTCAAACTACAGGTATTTCTGAATGTATAACTCCTTTAAGAACTGTGCAGGGCTTCTGTGGTTCTTCTTGGGTTTACTCAGTAGGGCAGAAGTCACACCCACAAATCTTTTCAAGATAAACTTTTCTCAGTCTTGGGCCCCTGATGAGAGAATTGAGGGACAGTAACCCTTGAGCTTCCTAAAGTCATGTTTGAGAAAATCTGTGAGACACCCCTTTAATTTCTTTAAAGAGCTCTTACGTGACTGAACAGTACTGTGAGGTACCACCTTTTTTCCTTCTGAGGTCTTCACAAATGAATTTGCACCCCTATACCTTGACTTCTTTGACAGCCCTTCTTTCAATATAACTTCTTCCTTCAAGTTTTACTCTAAGACACAAGAAGAAATTAGGTGACACCTTCAGTACTATTTGGATCTCCTTTGCTGGATTACGCATAGCATTGGACACATTTTCTACTTTCCACATAACTGCAGACAACAGTATTGCTAAACTTCATACCACTATGTAACAAAAATTCCCTTTCTTCCTGTTTCCAGTAAGATTTTCTTCACTGTCTATTTATTGATTTGTTTGATTGTTTGTTTATAAGTAGGATCCACGCTGGGCATGGAGCCCAACGCAGGGATTCAACTCACAACCCTGTGTTCAAGACCCGAGCTGAGATCAAGAGATGGACCCTTAAATGACTGAGCCAGCTAGGTGCCCCAGATTTTCCTCACCTTCTGCAGGCCTGCACCCTCAGTGTCCTCAAAGTCCAAATTTTATAGGCAACATGTTCAGAAACACTGTTCACCATCAATCACCTGAGTTCTTCCACATTTCAAAGTAATTGACAAAATCAGTACACTCCTCCCAGACACTTCAGCATTCATATCATCAACTAAAGGTCAATATTCAAATATCTTCTTTTTTTCCTTTCAAGGTAAAGTTAACATACATGAAATGCAAAGGTACCATTCACAGAGTTTTGAAAAATTTGTACAATTTTGTAACAAAACTGCCTTCAGTTTTAAAGGACATCACCTCAGACTCCTCCCATACCACCTCCATAACACTATTCCACAGTCCATGCCCCAGAACCAGCCCCTGTTCTGATGTCATGTAAATGAAATCATACAGCGTATGCTCTTTTTGTCAAGGCTTCTTTGATTTGGCACAGTGTTTTTTAGATTCATCCATGCTGATGTATGGTGTTTCATTTTTCTTATTGCTGAGTACAGTAGTCTGCTAGGGCTGCCATAACAAAATACCACAGACTGGGTGACTTAAACAACAGAAATGTATTTCTCACAGTTCTGGAGGCTGGAAATCCAAGATCAAAATTTCAACAGATTTGGTTTCTCCTCAGGTCTCTCTCCTTGGCTTGCAGATGATCACCTTCTCACTGTGTCCGCATATGCTCTTTCCTCTGTGTTTCCCTTCGTGTCTCTTCCTCCTCATATGAAGACACCAGTCCTACTGGATTAGGATCCTACTCTTAGGACCTCCTTTAACTTCATCACCTCTTTAAAGTGCATGTCTCCAAATACAGTCACATTGGGGATTAGGGATTCAAAATATGATTGGGGATGTACAATTCATTTAATAACATTTTATTAAATTTATTTATATTAAATTACATGAATACTCCACAGTTTATTTTTCCTTTTATTTATTTATTTATTTATTTTTGAGAGAGAGAAAGAGCACCAGGAGGGGAGGGGCATAGGGACACAGAGGGAGACATAGAATCTAAAGCAGGCTCCCAGCTATCAGCAAAGAGCCTGACACAGGGCTCAAACCCATGAACTATAAGATCATGACCTGAGCTAAAGTCAGATGCTTAACCGACTAAGCCACCCCAGCACCCCTATTTTTCTATTGATGGATACTTAGGGCTACTTCCTATTTGGGACTGTTATGAATAAATCAGTCACAAACATTCATATACAAGTCTTTTTCTGAATGTATATTTTCATTTCTCTTAAATACATAGGAGTAGAATTGCTGAATCATGTTTAGTTTTCTAAAACCTGACCAACTTTTTTTTTCCAAAACCAATATATCATTTTTGTATTTCCATCATCCTATATATTTGTAATTATTGGTCTTTTCATTTTAAACATTTTGGTGGGTGTGTACCAAATAACTTTTGACAAAACCCAAAAGAAACTAAAGCAGCAGTTCTAAATATTTTTTTTAATTTTTACAGTGAATGTGCTTGTTTTTGTTGCAAAATGGTAATTTAATTTTTTTTTAATTTTTACTAAAGTGATAAGCAAACATTATTAAAAGTTTTTCATAAAAGGGGCACCTAGGTGGCTAAGTCAGTTGAGCGTCAGACTTCGGCTCATGTCATGATCTCACCACTTGTGGGTTCAAGTCCCACATCAGGCTCTGTGCTAACAGCTCAGAGCCTAGAGCCTGCCTCAGATACTGTGTCTCCCCCTCTCTCTGCCCCTCCCATACTCATGCTCTGTCTCTGTTTCTCAATAATAAATAAATGTTAACCAAAAATAATTTTAAGTTTTTCATAAGAAAACAACATCACCTTTCCTACTCTTATCGTGAATCTTCAGAAGCAACTACCCTCAGCTTTTAGCTGTTTTTCTTATTTGCTAATATATTGTTTATACTTATATTTTTTTTTCATTTATCAGCTCCTGACATGATCTTTTAATGTCCTGAGGTAGCATATGAGGACACATCTCTCCCATCTACCCCCTGCTCCCTCTCTAACTGCTAATTCCCCTGCTAATACGGTATCATATTTTGGTTAAAACCATTGTCACTATCTCACAGTAATGACTGTGGAACTACTGCTTCAGTGTTGAGGGGGAAAAGCTATAATCATTCCTCCTTTCCTATACAACTCTTTGTTTTCATGGCATTAATAATTACCTCATTTCTTCATTTGCCTAGCTTGTTACGTTCCTACTGTTAATTGTTTCCATATATTCCAATATGTTTTCCACATGTTCATGAATAATATTTTCCATATGCTCAAATAGATCACTCATTGTTTTTTCCTGCAGGCCTCTATACTCCTAATCCACTCTGAATTGGTTATTCTCTTGGTCTGGTAAGCAATTGAGATTTGTCTTTACCACCCCTTCAACACTGTCCTGGATTAGTTTCTTTATTTGCTGAGTCCCATATCTTTCTCTTTTTTGATTTAGCCCTTTATTTTGCTGGACTACAGCCTTTTGTATCTATGGGTAGGAAGTCAATTTTTTGAGATCTTAAATACCTGAAAATACCTTTATTTTACTCTGAACTTGTCTGATAGTTTGGCTGGGTATAAAAGTATAATTTGCAAAGAAATTTTCCTCCTAAATTTGAAGGCATTGTTCCATTAAGCCCTAGCATCCATTATTCCTGTTGCAAGGTCTGGCACAATTCTTTTTATGGATTCTTTGTATTTTATATGTTACTGGGGGGAGGGGGGATTTGGAAATTTTTAGTCTTTTGTTTGTCCATAATGATCTGAAATTTTACAATGATGCTTCTTAGTGTGGGTATTTTTCATATCCATTATATTGTATTCGTAATGGGCTTTCAATTTAGTTTAATGTTCTAGAAAGTTTCCTTCAGTTCTGGAAAGTTCTTCCTATGTAATTTCTTTGACCACTCCTTCCCCAGTGTTTTATATGCCCCCCCTTTTTTTTTTTTTTTTGTAATACCTTTTACTGGGATGTTGAATCTATTGGACTTATTCTCTAATTTTCTTACCATTTCTCATCTTTGTGGAAGATTTTCTTTATCTTCAAGCCTTCCTCCTACATTTTATTCCATATGTCTTATTAGTTTTCTTTTTTGTTTCATGGCTGCAAATTCTTCCCTGAGGTGTCTGGGAATATTTATTATAATCTTTTTTTTTCCATAAAATTATATTGTCAAATTGTTTTCCATACAACACCCAGTGCTCTTCCCCTTAAGTGCCCTCCACCATCACCATCACCTCTTTTCCCCCCTTCTCCTTCCCCTTCAACTCTCAGTTCATTTTCAGCATTCAATAGTCTCTCAAGTTTTGCATCCCTCTCTCTCCCCAACTCTCTCTCCCTCCTCCTCTCCCCCTGGTTCTCCATTAGGTCTCTCTTGTTTTCCTGCTAGACCTATGAGAGCAAACATGTGGTTTCTGTCCTTCTCTGCCTGGCCTACTTCGCTCAGCATGACACCCTCAAGGTCCATCCACTTTCCTACAAATGGCCATATGTCATTCCCTCTCATTGCCATGTAGTACTCCATCATGAATATATACCACATCTTCTTGATCCATTCGTCAGGTGATGGACATTTAGGGTCTTTCCATGTTTTGGCTATTGTTGGCATTGCTGCTATGAACATTGGGGTACATGTGCTCCTATGCATCAGCATTTCTGTCTCTCTTGGGTAAATCCCCAGCAATGCTATTGCTGGGTCATAAGGGAGTTCTATCGATAGTTTTTTGAGGAACCTCCACACTCTTTTCCAGAGTGGCTGTACCAGTTTACATTCCCACCAACAGTGTAGGAGGGTGCCCGTCTCTCCACACCCTCACCAGCATCTATAGTCTCTTGATTTGTTCATTTTAGCCACTCTGACTGGCGTGAGGTGGTATCTCAGTGTGGTTTTGATTTGTGTTTCCCTGATGATAAGTGATGTTGAGCATCACTTTATGTGTCTGTAGGCCATCTGGATGTCCTCTTTGGAGAAGTTGTTCATATCTTCTGCCCATTTCTTCACTGGATTATTTGTTTTGTGATTGTGAAGTTTGGTGAGTTCCTTGTACATTTTTGATATTAGCCCTTTATCTGATATGTCATTTGCAACTATCTTTTCCCATTCTGTCGGTTGCCTATTAGTTTTCTTGATTGTTTCCTTTGCCTTGCAGAAGCTTTTTATCTTGATGAAGTCCCAAG